>JAGDQP010007931.1:52025-65153 GCA_022664845.1 Lepisma saccharinum | reverse complement strand
GCCTCCCACATCTTACTTACATCAATTTCATTATTAATATCATCATTATTATTACTCGAGTCGGCTAGTATTTCGAACCTATTTGAGAGTTCGAGTTAGTAATCTGCATTTATGATCGGATTATTTAATCGTTTAACTTCGAATTTCAGTTGTTTTGACCCCTTGCTTTCTCTGTTAGCAACGCATTACTTTTCCCTTACTTTTGTGATCACTAATTGATGGTCGGTGTCACCTTCCGCTCCTCTGTACGGCCTAACGTCCATTATGTTGGTGTGTCTTCGTCTATCTACAAATACGTGATCGATCTGGTTGAAAGTTTTGCCGTCCGGAGATACCCATGTGTATTTGTGTTCAAAGTACGTGCTCTTTACCAGTATCATTCTTTTCCCATTGTTGTTGGTCTTTTCGTGAAGGCTGTATTTGCTTATAGTAGGTCTCTATTTTTATTCTCTCCCACCTTTGCATTGAAATCACCCAAACAATTTTCGAATTATACTTCGGAATTCGGTCAAACAGCCTTTCTAGCTCATCGTAGAATATATCTTTGTAGTTATCATTAGCCACCTCGGTCGGAGCATAGACATTTATTAAAACCGTGTTGCCTCATCGAGTACGTGTCTTTCGTTTATATATACAGGGTGTAACAAAAGTCCCTTGTCATAGGCCAACTTGGTTATGAGTGCAGATACGTAAACATCTCAGAGGGAAAAGTGGCTGGAAATGATCGGTTTGCAATCTAAAGAAGTTGAATTTTCCAAATCGGACCAGACGTTTGGGCTCCACACTGGTGGAGCGCCCAATGGGAACGAAAAACGCAACGTTGCCAGTCGTACTGGGATAATCATAGGCGCATTATGTCATGTAGATGTTGTTCGTTTGTCGATACGGACACCGTACTTTCTCCATGTTCGAGCTTCATAGCTACCGTAGTTGGCAACACTGACAAATCAACTTTCGCTTAATTTCATTCACTACTTATACCACAGCTTTTCATGCGATAAAAGGTATCTGTTCCAGTTAACAAACTATGCGTTTGTGTTGGAGTGACAACATTGCTTGTGCGACACTGCTGATGTGTGCTTGGTCACGTGTCCCCCTCCCGCAGGTATCAGGATACCAGCGTACATTTGTCATTTGCTGCCTTTTTCATAAATTATTTTGGGGTGACACTCGATAATGCCTCAGACAGTTGGCAACCCTATGTTTCTTACACGCACAGGAGTTCGAACACAATGCAAGAGGCCTTTCTTGCTTGTGATGATCTCAGAGATCACATACCGAAGGGTTCCACGTCTTTCTCGTCAATTCCAATCGTCAGACGTCGATTGTGGATTCCACGTTGGCAACCCTGTATCTCTTACAGCCATTGGAATTCGACAACCTCAGGAGGCCTTTATTGCTTGTTTTGGTGTCAGGAATAACCTCCCGACGTTTATCCACATCTTTGTATTCAATTCCACTGGTCAGGAGGCGATTTTGGATTCCAAGTTGGCAACCCTGTATCTCGAAATCGAGGCAGCGTAGGACCCATGTTTATTGGAACGTTCTTTCCTTTTGTTGTCCGAAACGCACCTGTGACGTTTGACCCACATGTTATGACATTTACAACTTTCAACTTTTAACGCGCTACGAATTTCATCACCCCTACCCCTACCCGCCCCTGAACCCCACTACGGTAATGATTGCAACCGAGATGTGTAGTATTCTTGTTCCTTCCCTCCAGCATACTTCTTCCTTACATTCCGTTTCATTACTACATGACATAATGCGCCTATGATTATCCCAGTACGACTGGCAACGTTGCGTTTTTCGTTCCCATTGGGCGCTCCACCAGTGTGGAGCCCAAACGTCTGGTCCGATTTGGAAAATTCAACTTCTTTAGATTGCAAACCGATCATTTCCAGCCACTTTTCCCTCTGAGATGTTTTCGTATCTGCACTCATAACCAAGCTGGCCTATGACAAGGGACTTTTGTTACACCCTATATATATATATATATATATATATATATATATATATATATATATCCTCTCCCAACCCGTCTGGTCAGCGTGGAAGCAGTAGACCAATCTTTTCCCTCCAGGGAGAAGCTTCATCCAGTAGTGGATTGAATATGACTGTGATTTACTATATATAAGAGAAAAGTTTATATTTCTTAAAGAAAAAATATAAAGAAAACAACACGAGAATTCGATCCCGGATTCTCTCTATTAGTCTTCCGACATGCTACCAATAAGTCCAATTTGCAATTGGAAATTAACCGCTTGTCAGTCTTATTTACGATAAAGGAGTAATGCGTCTGCGCGAGAATGACCTTAGTAAGACTTTCTGTTTTGAGACACTACTGTCAAACACAGGATGGGGTATAAACACCTGACTTTTAAAGCAAGAATACAATTTTATTTTTACTCAAAGGTGTTGACAAATACTACCGAAAAATAAAGAATTTTATTGAATTTAATTTAATAGTTGTTTTTACCTGTGAGAAAATAATGTGATTGAGATAATCACTCTGATTATCCAAATACTGTTCCATTCGCAGTGGACGAGACTGAATTACTCGCTACATAATTTCTTTTATCTAGGATCTCATCTAAAACAACTTCAATGCGCATTTTCAGTAGCATGAAGGATGGGGTTCGTAGACCTTGTTTTTCACGTAACTCCACAGGAAAAGGCACACGTTTTAGAACGTTTGCAAAACTCCTACTGGGTAACTGTCACTAAGTTTATTTCAACAAACGTTTCAACTGCAAGAACACGCCCCTTTGTAAATCAACGCTACACGATGACTGACGTCCCAGTAGTATACAGTGAACTATCGATTATCCGGAAAAATTGATGATTTATAGCGTCCGAAAAAACGATTTCCCGGATAATCGATCATTACTTAAATTACTAAATAGAAAAATAAAATCGACTAACCCATGTAATCTTGCGATCTGGAATATAAGTTTGGTTTTAAGATTTAGTGTAGTCGTACAAAACGAAGATTGGTCATATTGTTTCTTATTTATGACTCGGAACTTTTCGGATAACCGATTATCCGGATAACATTTTCGAATAATCGACGCTCTACTGAACTCTGTAACAACTTTGCTGCCTACCGGTCAGTCGCTGTACTATAGTGAGTAACGCATTCTCTTCCACGTCTATTCGAACGTGTTCTTTTTTTTTTCAGAACTATTCGCCCTCACTCCTCTCTAATGAGAGCCCACATGGAAACAATGTACAATAGAAAGTTAACAGCACTTTGGCATATGGCCACCACTAACCGGGGGCTGCACCCGCCGTGGCTCACGCTGCCCAGCTCCCTTTGGGGGACGCACCGTGGCCGCCTTGCACAGCTCGCGAAGCCTTGGTTTATTTCTATACATCATAGCTTTTAGTAACATCTATTTGATATAATAAATGCTACTACATTTATTAAATTTCCGAATGCTTATTTACATACAAAAAGAAAAAAAGTTAATTTTCTTCAAAAAAATATGTAAAAGTAACGACGCTAGGATTTGATCCCGGTACCTCTGGGTCAGTTTCCCTATACTTTAACTACCAGACCAAGCTGGAAGTTGCGGAAGAAGCGCTTGTCGGTGTTACTTATAGTTCGAGCTCTGCGCCTGCGCGAGAGTGGGCCACACCTTGTTTCCACGTGTGTTCTGCTCAGAGAGTAGTGAGGGCGAATGGTTCAGAAAAAAAATCTTGCGATTCGAGCATTGTTTGGAAAATCAGGGTGGCCATCTCATTAATATTATTTTTCACCACGTAAAACCAGCTGTTACATAAAACTCCATAAGATTCTCTATCTCTCGGTAGCATTAAACAATATCTTCCAGCAAATATAAACTTGTTTTACTTATTTTAAAAACCGTGAGGTATATATGCCCCAGCTCATATTGCTGGGAATCAGAAGCATTTACGCAGTACTTTGTTAATAAATCTGGTTGGATCCAAGTTAAACAAACATTTTTTTCGGTCTGTGTTGTGGAGCTAAGACAAAAAGAATATTAGGAAACACACAAGAAGATTTTTTATTAAAGAAAATATATTTGCATATTTTAAACGAGAAATATATTGTAATAAATTATGAGTACAAGAATACAATAACAATCAGCTCACTTGATGGAGCAAGATACAGACAAAAATAAAAAAAAATGTAGGCCATAACGCCACCCACCAAGATTTACTGCCTTTTTCAAAGACAAAATTTATTTACCACTTTCAAATTATGCTTTCGGTATTTCGGGCCTTTTGATTACTCGGTTCAAGTTAACACCCAAATGACACGTAACTTCATCAGGAATTGGTAGTTTCGGAGGGCCTGCAAGAAAATTATAATAAATTCATTATAACCTCTTTACGTTTATATTCTTGGCAGTAGGTACCGTGTTAATTCCACTAAAGTCTGCCAGGAAGCGCACAATGCAGCGCAGTAATATGACGATGAGTGAAGTTAGCATTCGTTACGCTGGAGTATTAAAAAGAAAAAAAAAAAGGTCTGTAAGAAGCGTTCGGCGGAATTTTTGAACAAGCTGACAACTTTGAGAGTGTCATGACGAAACTCAGAAGTCTTAAGTAACGATTTGGTTTAAAAGCAAGCAAACATTATAATTGTATCGGTGAAAGTATCACAAAGGTATCTAACAAGCTAATACTCAAAACTATCGAGTGAAAACTATACTGGCACCTGATGTCAGAATATATATCGAGAGATCTTCAAAATAAGGGAAAGTTCCAAGTATCGGGATACGGCAAAACGATGATTTTATGTTTCGAACTGCTGTTAGTACCTTCACTATTGCTAAGGTCGGAGGATCTTTTGGTCACTACTTTTCAACACTACTTGCCAGGGTTTCTGAAACTGAAACACTACTTACTAGGCGATAACAAATATTGTTTTAATTTTTTTTATTTCATTCTGTTGATCAACTTTCTTACAGAAGCACTCTGGTATGTAGAATACGCCATACAATATAAAAGATACAGATATAAATTTCAGTTACAATAAACTCACAACAAAATATTCATACTATGTTACAGTGAACACAGATTAATACAAACAAGATATATTTATAAAGAATGCAATGAAGACAAAATCTGGGGATAACAAGTACTAAACGATTCTACAAGGAACAGCTTGCATTTGTGTGTAACGGGTCTTTATATATGATGTGATATGTATCGGTGGAATTACGAAGGTAACTAACTTTGAGAGGTAGTAGAAAGAAAACGCCAGTATTACTTTTCAATATAGTCACCCTTTACTTCAATGCACTTTTCACATCTTTGAATTAGCATTTGTATACCCGTGAAAAAATAGTCCGAAATTTTATCTGCAAATGGCTCAAAACTGCTTCTTTCACGTCATTGTCGTCCGAAAACTTTCCTCTTCGAAGGCTTCTCTTCACTTTAGAGAACAGGTAAAAGTCGTTAGGCGCTAAATCTGGGCTGTAATGCGGATGATAAATCCGCCTTGAAGTTACAGCACTTTTTGGCAACAACAGCCGTATGGACTGGAGCATTATCGCGCATTAGAAGAATACCGCGTTTCTGTTCACATTTAAGCAAGTGAGCGCTCAAAGTCCCATTCAAACGAAGGGCTCCAACGAACGGATGCAGATAGAGAGTTGAAACTGGTACAATATACTGTACATGTCACGAATAGCTCATTAAAATTGTAACGATTTTTTAATGTCAGGCCGGAAACTTCTGGAATTACCCTCGTATATGGGTTTAAAATAATTAAGATTCAACAACTGATTAAATGAAAAGTACGGACATTTAGTTAATTTCTGCGAAGTACGGTACGGACACGGACAGAGGCTTTAAAATACGGACTGTCCGTACAAAATACATACGTGCGGTAACCCTACTATTAGTTTATCGCTGTATAATTTAAAACGGCATTTAAAAAAAATGGTTTGTTCATTTCAAAATGAAAAGTTATTTCAATCGGTTTGTATGACGTCAAATACATATTTTTTTCCTTGTTTAGTAAACAAAGAAATAAAGTATATTGTTAAACAGAAGCTAACGATCTGTAATGACAAATAAAACACTAAGAAAATTATAACCATTCTCATTGTAACCAGGGTCGGATTTACCACAAGGCCCCCTTGTGCCCGGGGGCCTAAGGGCGCAACTTTCACAGGGGCGCATTTTACAAGAAATAAGTTAGAAATCGCTATTAAAACCTGAGACGAAAAAATATTTAGCCAAAAGCATTAAGGACCATGTAGGGGGAGAGCCAAACGCCATAGGTTTGACACGGGCGACCCCTCGTTCATAACTGACTGCAGGTAATTTAAAGTTAGGTTAATTTACATTAGAAATAGTTAAACAAATATTAGTACTTATATTAGGAATACTATTTATTCCTATGTTTGCCTTTGTACTCATCGATAATAATTTTTAGTCAATGCTACATATAGTGCGCGGCAGTCATTTATACATCTTCTAATGGGCAACAGTTGCTTTGTGTTGAAACACATTATATACGTGAAGGCGTAATTTACACTAGAGTTTTGTATATGAGCAAAACGAAAGTGTATCTTCCTAACCTGTATTTTCAGGTCCGTAATGGGTAGGTAGGCCTATTGTGTGTTCGAATCTTTGCTGCCGATCGTACTGGCTGGGATTTTCCAGTTTCCTTCAGTTTCACCATACGATCGTCAGCACGATAGCTTAACTAAGACATCGGCCGTTGTCTTCCCATACTCTGTCTCGGTCTGATCCAAAGACGGATAAAGACCTAAAGAAATTCAAAAAATATGCTAACTTGTCTTTTATGACAGCAGAAACAAGCCTTGTTTTTCTCCCTAACTTGATCTTAGGTGATAAATATCCCGGAAGATGGTGCTTAACGTCCAAAGAGCTGCCCACGTATTCAACGTAGCGAATGAGTTTCTCGTGTCGTTTTTGCCCATTCCTAGGGATTTTGTAACTTTGAAGTTGTTAGTTGTAGGAGCGACATATTGATGCATGGACTGATATACCGACTGATAGATACACTACAGGGTTCAATTCTGTAAAGCTAAATTTCTTTTTTCCTTCATAAAAAGACGTGGCAAAACGGATCAGTGAATAAATATTAAATAGCGAGGAGAACATGTGATGACCTTACTATTGCTGTTTATGAGAGTATCTGATGTAAGCAGAGGTGTTGAACTTCGCGAGGTCCGACCTCGACCTTAAACCGTGAGGTCGAAGTCGAGTGAGGTCAAAGTCGAAGTCCCGTCGCGAGGTCGGATCTAAGTGTACACCTATGGATGTAAGGCTCTACCAATATGGCGTCCAGTGAAACAATGTAAATAACCACATTAACCCGTTATTATTATTATTTATTATGGCGGTAAGTAAGTAAGTAAGTAAATAGCGAGAGAACGGAGCAAAGTAATTTGTCATAATGTGAAGATCGAAAGGGGAAAATGGGGAGGATGGGCGGATTTACTGGTGGAGGCATGCGGGACATTGCACTCTCCAGTCATTTCAGGATTTAGAAGAGAGACCCTGGGGACAATTACTTTAAGGGTGGAAGCTATTCCGAGGGTTTTCATAGCCATTCTGAAATGACTGGGGCAGCAATGAACCCCATGCCTCCCTGTAAATCCGCCCATCCTGGAGGTCATGGGCCTAGGGCTCCTAGACACATGAATTCGGCCCTGACTGCAATAAATTTCTGGCAACTCTTGGTGGGTAACACATAATTCTTCGTGTTCAGTCTATCATATCTGAAAAGCTATACCACGGCAAGAAAAATGCACAAATTAGTAAAAATTAAAATATACCTCTTTCCATTGTATTTGCAATAATTCCCTGTACTCAAATTACACCTAATACAACAATAAACTAGTTTTCTAAAACAGTGTAATCGACACATCAACGCTTTGGAGTCCGTGCGTTTTGCGACCGTGCAATTTGTAACTTTACAGAATACCGTCCACTTTGCAACCCTAGAAAAAGTAATTTTGCCTTTTGCGACCAATCTGCTTATTTTGGAATCTACAATGTCTTAATCAGTTAAGTTCATTAATGTTAAATCATCTCTATTACATTTTTACTGAGTATTTAACAACATCGCCCAGTCGCTTGGATGTCTGAGGTACCCTAAAGCTTACCTAAGGTGACAGTTTCCTTTCTGAGAAATAATTTCCAAAAATTTTCTGGAAGGAAAGCATAGTGTCTCAAGGTTCCAAATGCAGCACGCATATGTAGAACGAGCAATTAACACAGAGAACACGAAAAGGAGGAAGAAATCATCTGACGGATGAAATAAAAAGGAGAGAATCTAACCACACTTTAACTAACTCGCTTTCGCTCACTGTCGCCCTTTTGACATTAATTCGTGTCTGCGTGACATTCTCGTGGATTTACCTTGTATTCCGTACAAAGTTGATTTACTTCATCATTGTGTATGTGAAATTGTAAAAAGTTATGAATTCGGATGTCTCCTAAAATGTATTTCCCTCCCTCTCAAACTGCACTTAGCTGGCTTCCAAAATGAAACTGCTAATCTAATTTAACCAGAAATATAAAACAAGCTTCTCACATGTATTAAAAGACAAAAGCCACTTTGAATTAGTATTCAGGGCTACACAATGCACGGTCGCCTATATTGCGGACCGCAAAATGCACGGTCGAAATACGCACGCCACCACGCTTTCTCTATATAATTTACTTGTGTAGTTGAACATTGTTGCTCTTCCTCAATTATCGTTAGCCAAGTTGATATTGTCACCGTAGTCTGTCGAGATTTTCGGTGGTCGGAATTGTCATATATTCAACTGAAGACAATGCAAAGTTAGGATCTGAGAATTAAACGTACCTTTCCCTTCTCCTGCTTTAGCTCCTGCAACATACACCAAATTCTGGAAAAAGAAAAAGAAGAAAGTATAAATTTTCATTTAAGAGGGGAGAGTGTTGTAGCGTCGAACACTTTTATGAATATGAAGTTTACTTTATTCGTTGAGGACTTGTTCAAATATGGCCACTTATGTGGAATGTAATATCTTCGTTAAAATCACATAGTTACTAGTACCCAAGGCCTAAAATTGAGTGGAGTACTCCACACTTTGTGGAACTGTAGGAAAGGAGTGTGGAACTATAATTCTTAGTGTGGAGTGGTATTAATGTGAGTACCTTACTTTTCTCGGATTATGCATTTAAACGCGTTTAGTGTGTCAAACTAAGTATTACTGATTCAATACATTCATTATGCAATGGGTTACTCAATTCCATATAACTGCCAGTATATGATGTTAAGCCAGAGTTAATACGTATAGGTGTCTCCTATTGGCAGGGAAAACCATTGCCAATTTTGAGGTGAAGGAACTTTTTAACTATATTTAGTTTTCAAACGTCTTCGGTTGCATTCATATAGTTTTAAAATATGCAACTAACTGCACGTTTATCTGTTGTTTCAATAGGACCTTACACTTTTCCGATATAATGAAATGTGTTGTTTCGTAGATAAAAATTACACGATCCTTTGAATCCGTTATAGAAATATGTACTACCAGAGATAACATACATCAATAACCGTCAAAAATTTAGCCGAAGCACCGTAGACTCTCAACAACCAATCATAACCCAGGAAATATTATCCGTTCGTAAGTTTCATGGGGAAAAATCCGGTTTGTTTCCTGTATTTTATGGTTTAATACAATACAATTAAATATGTATCCTAATGTGCCTTTAATTTTGTTTGCTCTGAATGCCAAAATTTTCCTACATAATAATAATAATATTTTTTGGGTCGCAGGTAAACATAATGTACTGGACAGAACACTGATTATATGTCAAAACAAATGCTGACTAAACTAGTTTTTCTATACTATATAAAATTTTTACCAGTGTGGAGCTGTGATTTCGTTGAATTTTAGGCCCTGCTAGTACCACACATTCAACACCTAGGTTAAGGCACAAAGTAAATACGTATACAATGAGAGGATAAGGGCCGTTTACCTGCAATGCGTTCTGAAGACTTATTAAACCAGGAGAATCTGTTTTCCACATATGAGTTTAGTTTTCAGAGACTAATCACCGGAAGTGCTATTATTATTCACTGTTAGGGGCGCGACTTTTTTTTTATCCGTACTATCTTTTCGTATTATATGCAATTTGCCATCGGTCAAACATTTAATATTCATGCATGAAATAGTTTATTTTACTACGTTTTAAACATTTAATATACTTTCGAAACAATATATACAAATGAAATTAGTTGTAAATAATAAAACTGTATAAAAACAATGTAAAATTCTTTAAGAATAACCATAGCTAAAAAATTCTTTCACCTTGAAAAGTTCATATGTTTTCGCTGCCATCTATGGGACCAAATATATAACCGGTTCGTGTTAAATAATACTGAGTAAAATGAAGTTTTTCGCAGCTCCTTACAAGCCTAAACTCAACAAAACTGCTTTCCCGATGAAAACCTAAACGCGATCAAATTAGTAATCAGAGAAATATATTTACACATGTACAATTTGTACATGCTTTGCAAATTGCAGGTTAATTAGGATGAATAAACTGTCCAGATATCGGGAACTCGCTCATATTTGAAATTGTAGAGCAACTGTAGCATTTCTAACTAGTGTCGTCATTTCAGTTTTTGCTTGCGGGAGACAACATCATTTAGGAAAGAATTTATACATCACGTGGCGCATCCCACTCATTTCCAAGCGTAGTTTTTGCTTCATACTCTGCATAAACGTAAACAGTGATTTCGCCAGACCCTCTGCAAGGTGTCATCCCCCATATCCTCGGAAGCACCTCTAATGTTAAAAATCCGGCCAAAATCAACAGAAACCGTGCAAAACTGCACTTACATCTTCCCAATTTTGATTTTACCCCCTCCCTCCCCCCCACACAATGAAAATCTTGACGGAATCCCTTACGTAATCCACATGCATTGCTTTGCTGTTAATATGAGATAGCTAAAACACGTAACACTCATATTTGACGTAAAAAAGTAAGGAAATCTTAATTGTTAACTTTTTGTAAAATGTTATTTACAGCAGATGAGAAACTCCAAAGTATCAAAGGGTAATGTATTGGCTTCATTTTAACAATTACTAACAAGATCGACGACAGAAAGTTTGATAACCTATTTCCGCTCCACAGCCAATTCATCAACGAAGCGAATCCATCATCGGGAATTCATGACCGATATTAGATTTATAATCTTTTTAGAACAGAAAAAATCATTCGTTAAAGGCAGTGGTGATCGGCAGTGACTAATAGCTGATTAAAGCAGCCTTCTATACTGTGGATATATATTGAACTCAGTGTCTTGAGGTGGACGCCACTAAACAATACGGATTCAAGTCTGGCTAGAGACAGAAATCGTACATCCGCTGATACTGAGGCAGGATAGTTATGGAAGAGACTCAGTTATTAAGTTCATCGAAATGGGAAAACAAGCTTAGAGTCTTGTTGTGGTTAACAGAAACTTCGCAAGAACTCAACCAACCAACTGACGAAATTCTGCATAATGTCACAGACAAAGTAAACGTTATAGTGGCAAACCTCTTGTAACGATCCCTCAACTTGAATAAAGATTGGATCTGCGTATCAAAATGTGCAAGAAAGGGAAACTATTTCTACGTTGAACCCACGAAACTGGGGAAACTAGAGCAAAGACAACAGCACTGGACTTCGTCTAAACAGAACAAAATGTTCAACTCTCACGGAGAGGGAACACAAAACTTATGAACAAAAATAAAAGAAAGGCCACTGCACTTTTCAGGGAAACCAGAAATTGTTAGACAAACGAAATTCAATTTCCAAAAGACCTAATACTCCACACTGACTCAGCTTCGGAAGTGAAATGTTGTCAAACCTAAACAAAAACTTGAGCTTAAAATTCCCTTACAAATTAGTATAAAGAAAACACTCTAATCTGACCTACTTGGGAATTCTGACTCCCGCAACACATGGACCATGGTGCCCTGAGATATGGAACAAAGACTGACCATAAATATATATAGGGTGATTACAAATGATTCATTGGGTTTCATGGGTTTATTAAAAAGAGACTAATACACTTTCAGTAAAACAACATATCTTCAGAGAATCAGAAACTGTCCCAGTTTTAAGGGGCAATTTCTCATATATGTAACTTTCACGACTAGCGCCAGATGGCAGCATCATCACAAATGTGGCTTCCTTTGGGCACACGACAAATATCCAAGCGGTAGTCCAATTCAGCCCAAACGCGTTCTAGCATAGTGGGAGCGATGGTTGTGAGTGCATGCATGATGCGTTTCTTGAGTTCAGCCACATTGAATGGTAGTGGTTGAATTGAATTGTATTTATGGCCTTTATGCTCAGGCCGGGATAGGGGAAGGGAAAGGATTCGGGAAGGTGTCGGCCAGGGCCTTTGCTCAATGTACCATCCCAGTATTTTCCTGGTGTGACTGAGGAAATCCTGGGAAAACCTCAGTCAGAATGGTCGGCCGTTGGGATCGAACTCAGAACCTCCCGAATGCTATGCCAACAATCTACTACTGAGCTACGCCGGCACGGTGGATGGTGGTGGCACAAACACTAAGTCCTTCACATACTCCTAAAGGAAGAAGTCACAAACCATGAGATCGGGAGATCTAGGGGACCATGTGAAAAGTACATGGTCACCAGGAGCACAACGCCCAATGTAACGATGTGGTAATGTTTTGTTTAGGTACCGACGCACCTCAATATGCCAATTAGGTGGCGCTCCGTCTAATTACAGTATTAACTAATTGAAATCTTGTGTCATTTTTAACAACCAAAATTGCAGCATATCAAGAAATGATAATCCTGTCACAGTTACCCAGACACTATTTTCACAACTTCTACCCTCTGTCGCTAGTCGTGAAAGTTACAAGTATGAGAAATGACACGTTAAAACTTGGAGAGTTTCTAATTCTTTTGCGGTATGTTGGTTTACTGTTAGTGTATTAGTCTTTTTTAAAATAAACTCACGAAACCTGATGAATCATTTGTAATCACCCTGTATACAGGGTGGTAAGCTTACGGACCGACAAATTTCGGGAGGTGATAGTACAGTGAAAAATAAAGAAAAAAGTCCCAGACAACGGGGGGGAAATTCCGAGGCGTTACGGAGCTACAGCGTGCCGAAAGCGT
>JAGDQP010007931.1:23892-47025 GCA_022664845.1 Lepisma saccharinum | reverse complement strand
TTTTTTAGTCGATACGATGGCAGCGAGGATGTCGTACAGTCACGGAAATATGTATTGCAGGAGTCTAGCAGTTATTTAGTCTATGATCTAGCATTTAGTTTCTATTTACCTTCTATTTATGCACTAAATAGGCACCCTTTAGACTAAACCTGCCACATCTGTTCCTCAGACATGTCACTGCTTAATTATAACTGCATGTCTGGCCGATAAATGTATTTAAATAAAAAGCTAAATGTTGGTTTTTATTCAACTCCCGCAGTAGATACCTCAATGACTGTACCATGTTGAAGGTAAGCGTATGGCTGAAATTATCTAATATTAATGCTGGTAAAACAATATTTTCACTCACAAGTGAACCTATAGATGGTTCGGTGCATTTTCGACCAAACTTGGTAGATAAGTAAGGTATATCAGGAAACCACCTGGAAGAATGATTAAAAGTGCTTTCTTCCATAAAGACGGGTGCAGTGGGCAAAAGTTTGATTCACAACAATAGAGTAATCCAAGTCTGAAAACAAGTTTATTTGTAAAACGCGCCATTAGTAATGACTGGGCACCATCTATCCACTACCCATTAGTATGCATTATATTTTCACTTCTCGGACTGTTTACAAAAGAATATAGTATTTACAGACTTTCGAATCAGCTACACATATTAATATCACAGCTCATTATCTCTTTGAAAAATAAATGTGTGGCAAAAGTGACTTCAGCAATGTATGTCTTAAAATTCTAACCCAGACTGATATGTTACGTGACACACTTCTCTTTTTTTTTTTTAATCGAGCAAGATTCAAGATCACGGCCATGACGAACTTACCATCTAACTGCATTCTACCCAGTGCCCATAAATTAATAGGTATTTGTTTTCTATTTATCAAACGTTTTACAAATAAACGTGTTTTCAGACTTGGATTACACTACAAGTACTTATTCTGTTAAATCAAGTTTTGGCCACTGCGTACACCTTTAAGGACGAAAGCACTTTTACACCAGTAATTCCACAAATAAATGAGGTGTCCATTTGCAAATGGGTCCTTGTCCAAAATAAAAAATGAGATTCAGATATTTTTATTGTTGAGTTCATTTTATCATTTTCTAATATTTTAGTAAGATTTTGTGATTCCAAAACGTCTCCAAAATCATTTCATTATAGGACGAAATCATAATTAAAAGTAAACGTCGTATATATATATATATATATATATATATATATATATATATATATATATATATATATATTTTATCTTTTCCAATATCCTTTTGCAAGGAAGTAAAATATTGCTAAAGTAATACAATTCTCCAACTTTGTAAGATATTAATAGATGCACATTTGCCCTGGAGTTTAAATGGAAGCGTATAACAAGTGTTTTCATCAATTTCCCAACATTTATGGCATTTGAACAAAGACCCGTTTCGAAATGGACGCCTCAAATAATATAATCGTGTCTACCAGAAATGAGCTTGGTAAAATGTTTTTTTCTACTACCGAACCAAAATTATCTTCGCTAATACGAACTATTTATTTCGCTACGAACAAAGAAATTTTATAATGCTACTACCACACGTAACTATTTCACATTTAATACAAATATATTTTATATTCTACTCTATCATGGTACGCACTGCAGTTGTCATCTGCTTCTTGGGGCCCCCTGACTATGAATAATAATAGTACTTCCGGTGAATAGTCTCTGAAAAATAAACTCCTATGTGGAAAATAGATTCTCGCGAACAGCCCCTGTATTAAACGCATGTTCAAGTAGTTATGTACTCTGCCGTGCAGATGTCATCACTGCGCCCTGAACTTTAGGTGCTGTTACATAATGGGCGCAATGGTGGCCTCTACACGGCAGAGTATTAACTATTTGAACATGTGTTTAATAAGTCTTCAGAACGCATTGCAGTTAAACGGCCCTTATCTTCTCTTTGAATATGTATTTACTTTGTGGTTAAGATTTCTGCACCTATTTGTACTTCCTGTTCGTGTATCATTGAACACACCCTCTTGTACTTTTAATAAACACACGAATTCCCAAATGTTGGAAATCTATTTATTATGAAATGCCTAGCTATGGCAACATTATAAGAATTAACTTAAGGTTTAGGCTACAGTATTTCACCATTAACTCAAACATGAACCAAGTCTATATACATAGTTGAAAGAGAAGTTGGGCTTAATGGAATTATTTGACATTAGAATGATGTAACATACATTGATTTCTGTCTTTCAGACATACGTTTCTAATTCTGTCTCTATGTTTTCCCATATTTGAATAGTTTTGGTTAATATTAAAACAACAGTAGATTTCATAACATTAAAATACTTTCTTGCTGGTGTTAAGGAGCTTTCTGGTTTCTGTAATACTTCTCAGAAATTTGATTTGGAAACCAGTAGTTCAATTGACACAATCTAAAATATGTATCCCTGTACATCAAATAAAGATTTGGTTGTAATAAACGGACTATGCAAGTTCTCTTCATGGATTATAGTTCTTCAAAGAGCAAAGAGATGTATGTCACTCTTATCTTAGCTTGGCCAAAAATGGACAGAGTATGTTCTTCTCCTGTGGTCTTCAAATGTCTGTCTATGTTATATTGAACATCAAATCTAATGTGTGACGAAGTTTCAAAAGTGGCTATGTAAAATATCTATGTAATCTTTTTTCTTTCCTTACAGATGACCATAACAATTCTAGTAGATTAGTTCCCGCCATTGTGATTACTTAGGCGCAGTGTGTTCGATATAATATTGGCGTCATTTTTAAGGCAAGCATTAAAGTGTTTAACTTTTTTTTTTTTCACATTTTAAAGATTTTCGTATACAATTAGTGTCCCAGATTTAAGTTTTGAAAAATAGCAACCCTATGCTTGGGGCAAGATAAAACTTACATAATTAAAATCTGGTTAGTTTTAAGGATGGCCAAACTGATCCGGGTATCCGTTTGTAATAAACGGACTATGCATGTTCTTCGGATCCGGACCCTAGTTTCGGATCTTCATATCCGGATCCGGCTTTAGAATCTGGATCCGAGTTTCGGAAATCTGGATCCGGTTTTCGAATCTGGATCCGAGTTTCGGAAATCCGGTTCCGGATCTGGCCATCCCTAGTTAGTTTTGGTGACATGGCCTGACCGGGGCATAGAAGCTGCAGTGATCCGACTTAAAATTTGATCCGAATGACTCAGCTTGACCCGATGATGCGGTTGGACCCGATCTTGTTCTCGTGACTTGTGATTTGTGGTGCTGAGATTCCTTGATCAGTGAGCTCATGTATGCTTTATGTACACCTAAAAATGATACACTGTGTGTGTACACACTGACGTTATTGACAGGTAGGAAAGCACTGACATTGAAATTGTTAATAATAAAACGTAAAAAAACATAATTTCTGCATATAGACCTTAATGAACGATATTTTGGAGGTAATTAGAATTAAATAATTTCAAGAAATTGTTATATACAGGGTGTTTCAGGACCTCTGATACAAACTTCGGGAGATGAATCCTCATATCGAAACAAGAAAAAAAAAATCATATGAACACGCGCTCTATCATGCGTAGTTTCGGCGCTAGAGGGCCCCAAAGACGTCTAAAACTATTTCAAGGCGATGTATTTCGAATACTAATAGCTGTAGAGATGGCGGCTCGTCGTTTCGTCAAAGAAATTGGACTTTTCTCGTTCAGAAAATGCACATGTGAGAAGTCACAGGAAAGTGCGCGAAGGATTCCCCGACTGAAGTGGGAAATTCCCCAAGAACTGCACAGCGAATGTGTGTCGAGGAGAGCAAGTAGAGGATGACTTTCTATCAGAGAACAACACTACGTTGATTCCAAGATGATACCTCAAACAGATGTAAGATGAGGAAGAAATAAAGAATGTTTTGCGTGGTTGCATAAATTCACTCGGGAATCCCTCGCTCATTTTCCCATCCGTCCGAAACACAGTTTTGGACGTTTTTGGGGCTCTCTAGCGCCTAAATATACATGATAGGGCGCATGTTCATATGAACATTTTTTCTTGTATTGATATGAGGATTCACCTCCCGAAGTTTGTACCAGCGGTCCTGAAACACCCTGTATATATAATATAATCAATCCCAAAGATCATTTTAAGTGTACAGACAGTGACTCTCCACGCCCCCCCCAAATTCTCGAGTGCACCCCCGAAATTTTAAAATTTGAAATTTTTGTAGTAAAAAATCGATAGAAACCGTGCAAAACTTCACTTATTCCCTCCTCAAGTTTTACTTTTTACCCCATCCCCCAACTAAAAATCCAGGCGGAATACCTGTGTACAGACTGCAGAGATGCAAGAGTATAATTGGTTTACTTATATGATAAGTGTGATTTAAGATACTAAGATGTCTAAAATAGGTACGAGAAAGAAAAGGAGGGGGGAAATGGCAGCTTTCTTTCTCCTTATGTATTATTTTTTTTCTAACAAATAGAAAAAACAAAGTCAGAACTCAGATTTTCATAATACCAAACTTTAATACCTCACACACTTGTGCTTCTACCGCAGTAGGTTTTCTTTAATATACAGGGTGGGCCACTTAAAACTAGCACCTCAAATATCTCGGCTCCTATTTCACATAGAGCTTTGAAATAAAAAAGTGGATTAGTAATTTGCATATGGCAAATCAAATGGTAATATTTTCAGTATCAGTGTCGGACCGGGAATACCCATACGGGGGGTCAACTTCAAAATGTTAAATAGAATACACTTCCTTGGAACAAGTAGTAAAATTGAAACAAATGAAGCGAATGCTCGAACAATAGTCTGTGCCCTATCTTTTAACATAGCAAATAAACTTTTGTTTTTGCGTACGCCTCAATGTTCAGAGGAAATATATAATATATTTAATATTGGCTACAATATAGCAGCTACGATAAAAAATTGTTATTGGAATGATATTACTGCACCTCAAATAACCCTGTTCCTCCTATACAGTCCTTTAGTAAAGTTCGTTCCCGTGACAAACTTTTGTGTCATCAAAGCTAAGAGTGGTTCAACACTGTATCAACTGCCAGTGTTTCCGAACCCAATGGTGGGACCCACACTTGTTCTTCATTTTCAGTCTGATATCCGGATTCCTTTGGTCGAAGAATGTATGCGTAAAAAATTTGTCTGATTTTCTTTTAAATACTTATTCGTTAAATTGTTTATAATGAGAGCACCCAACGCAAGTTAAAGTAATACTTACTCTTGTAATAATAATATTAAGTACACCAGTGGATACCTGCCGGCCTTGTAGCCGTGCGTTCGAATTCCGGCTGGGGCATGGATATTTGTGGATTTTAATGGCTAAGTGGCGAAAAGTGACGGGCCGAAGTCCAAAGTTACTAGACTGGCCCATATAGAAATAAATTTTACCAAAGTTTTCTCCAATAACAATTAGCTGTTGTAGCTGCTTATGCCGTAGGTAATATTACAACATGTTTCCTCTAAAAGTTGTTCCATTTTCACTCCTTGTTCCGAAGAAGTGAATAGTTACCCCACTTTCCATTTAAAATTTTGTAGTTGACCCCTCGTATGGGTATTTCCGGTCCGCCACTGATACTGAAAATAATACCATTTGATTTGCCACATGCAACTTAGTAATTCACTTTTTTATTTCAAAGCTGTATGTGAAATAGGAGCTGAGATATTTGAGGTGCTAGGTTTAGGTGGACCACCCCGTATGTATTTTCGTGTGATTTTACCAACACTTGAAAAGTGTCTTTTAGAGCCCGAAGATGCAGTTGGAATGACAAGTACCGGTACTCTTGGGGGAAACTTAACCCAGAAAATCGTTGAAGAAAGCTATCATTACCACATTCAAGGAGCAAAACCGGATGGGAACTGAGTGAGACCGGGTCAGGAATGGGTCACTGGGTCAATACTTGGGTCATTGAGTCGAAACTGAGTCCAGACTGGTCACCAGATTGAAACCGGATTACCGAGCCATTCCGAGTCTCAAACACTAACTTGATTGACCTAATATGTAGAACTGAGTAAGACAAATTAAATATTTTTTTTAAAGTTCTATCAATTTGTCAGGTTTTCCTTTTCTTTCTTTTTTGCGCATTACAATAGTTTTTCTTACTTTGAGTTTTCTCTCTTCCACTGTAGCAATGTAATCCGATCCCGGACTCCAACTATAGTCCAAGTTATCTGTATCCCAGCTGGGAATTTTAAGAGGAACAAAATATTCAGCTATAACTGTCCTTTCAGATGGGGGTGGAGGTTCTTCTTCTTCCTGAAATAAAGAAAAATGTCCTTCTAGAAGATTCATAAGATTTTCAATGTGCGTACATATTCTGTTATTGACATTGGTCATTCCATATCAGGTGTAACAGTCCGTACGCGACCATTTCCAATCGTCACAAAATTTTATACACAGCTACCTAAACTTACAGAACTAGACTATGCGAAGTTTCAGACACAAAGACTCAAAATTTGAGGTGTGGGATACCCTAAATTCGTTGCTCGCAAGGTGGAACTGAAAAGATATCGAAATTGAGTTACACTTCTATAATATTCAGCTCAGCGAGCTCGACTTGGTTTTACTGTTGGTTTATTTAAAGTTTGTACAGTTGTTAAGATATATAGTATTATATCACATGGTAAAACAATTTAAAAACTGTTGCAAGTCAAAAAGGCACAACTTAACTTACGCCTGTTTATCGTGAAGAAGACAACAGCATTCAACGACTGAGGCGTAATTACCGATAAGCCTTTTTCTCTGGTTACTGAAAGTAAAAAGCAGCTCTTTTATTCTCTTTTTTGTCACACAATGAGCAAAATGAAGGCGTCTCTGCGCACAACTACACCATTACTGCGCATGCTATTGAAAATGTAGGACAGTTATTTCTACCATCTCAACTCATTCGAATTTTTGGCTTGCTGGGCACTGAGGTTTTCCGTTTTCAGGGACGATAGGCCAATGCCGTGATAGTATCTTCAAAATACGACCTGGCCAGACATCTTTTCCACATCCCCTCTCCTGTCCTATACTGGCTTAAGCCAAAGGGGCTTAAGGGTTACAAATTCAATGGAAAAATTCGGATTTAAGTACATAAAAGAATCACGAATAACCGAATTTCCGTATCAACCAAATCCAGACGCAATAAAATTTTGATTTTACCATTTTGCACATGCTACATTTTATTTATAGTCTTAATTATGAACGAATTATCTGAAAAAATACTTTCAATGTTCAGTAAAAATACAGTACAGTAATTATAATATAGTACTACATTATTACATCACAGTAGTAGGTTTTTGTTCAAATATTGTTTAGTTTAAAATATAGTTATTCTTTTAACATGCAGTACAATACTAAACTATTTTGCTTATTGTGATGCGAAATCCTGGGGTGTTGGGGAGATTTTCCCCCACTAAAAATCTGAGTATTAATATTCTCTCCTACTAAAATTTGCTCAGGGATTAAAATGATACAAAAGTATATTTTAAAGTCATTGAAGAACGATCTGAACCAATTTCGCCATAAAACCTAAAATTGTAAACATGTACGTACAATTGAGACCTAATTGTAAAACAACATTTATATATTATCTTTTTTCTGATAGAAGAAATCAAACTTGGTATTTACAGTCACCTATTAAGTATAATCTTTCGTCACGTTGTAGCTACAATGAAACTATTGGTTTTTAGTATAAAATTTATATCAATATGATTTATATTAATGATGAAAGGTGGTCACTTCAAAAGGGGGAAGTGTCTTTAAAAATGAAATGAGTGCGGTGCTATTGTTAGCATGTGGAAAGTCCATTGTTTGGGATCAGGTTATGTCAACCCGATGGCGGCATTTGGTCGGCAAAAGTCGGGTAAACGTCGTGTTTTGTAAAAACCTGACAAGGAGCCGGCGTCAGCAGTGCGGGGGCTAATCGGAGTTTTGCCCCTATGCCGGCAACTCGGCGGACCGGAAATCGATCGACGACCAAACGCTACTGATGGGTGGGCACCGATCTTCTCGCAACTATTTCCCCTACTACTAGTTGGGGTCCCGACGGCGGCGGCCCGAACAAAATCTTCGTCGGGATTTGGCTTGCTGGGTTAATTTCTGTCCCTCGATTTGATAATTCAGTAAAACTATGAAAATTGCTATAGTTGACTAGACCGCATTTATGTTTTGCAATGACTAGAAAATTGAACTGACTGAGCAAGGCGATTATTTGAATCGAATTGGGTAACTGTAGTAGCTGTTACCGGATAAGGAACCGGAAAAGTCACTGCAACTGAAACCGGACCTACGTTACATGAACCCTTGATCGTCATTAGCTCCTAAGTACGTTCACTACACAAGTTCCCTACTCAATAAACGCATTGTTAACTAAACATGCATCGACCCTAAATCACCCCTCCAAGGACATGATCAATCGTAATTCAGAAATCTTTTAAATCATATCCAGCTCGACAACTATCACTGTGATCAATTTGCTGATCAACGGTCCAGAAGTATTGGAGATGTATCAAGAAAAGTCAGACATGAACACATGATCTAAGACTTCATCATATACAAGTTAATTTAAAAACTCGCAACCATGGAAATGTTAACGAAAGTAAAATTTTAATATGTCTAAAAACATTCAGCGTAATCCGGCCTATGAACGTTATAAGTCTATAGTTGGAATAGGTTTAGGTATTCTCATCTCATACAAGAACATACGTATATTTTTAGTAGTGGAATTTTGTTGGCATGAAAACGGTAAATTGTATGGTTTTGTTTAGTAGCTGAAAACGTAAATGGTATTTCAAAAATCACTATGTCAAGTTTTGTTACAATAGGATTTTATTGATGTCAAAATGTATTAATTACCCTAATACAACAACATATGGTAAAGCAAGATCTAAGGGGAATTCTACGTATTTCTAATGGATAACAAGAATGAATGAAACAGTAGATGGCAGCACTATTCATCAGTAAATCAAATTCAACTACCATTACCTGTTAGTAATTTATACAATTCTTCCAATTAAGAAATTCAGACTACTGAAAAAATTGCTGCTTTCACCTAAAACACTCTTTTTACCATATTACCATATTAATTGTTTATAACCACGTTTGCGGAAAGTTAAGGAGCATAGTGAATTATATTCGAAGCAAGAGTTTGCATTATTACAAGAATAGGTTTCGAAGCATGTGGAGCTTGTGCTATTTGTTTTTGTATATGTGGTGAGGAAATCTGTTAGCAAAGTAAACTAAGTTCACAGAATAAAGAATAATTCTCCCGTAAGTCGTACTTCGAATTCAAAACCTTTTTGCAAAAGACCACTTTAAGGGTCAAAATCCAAAGACCATTTTTAGGGCCACCGGGCTCTGACCGGCATCTGTCGAGGCATTGGCCCAGACATGTCGGACCCCCCTGGAGCCTCCTCCACCCCCCAACCTTCAATGTAGCCAGTGTCGCTACTGTTATTCCTTCTAGTAAAGAGATGCACCTTAATCAGCAGATTTCTTAAAATCCCAAAGCAGTCAGTACGAAATCCACCATGAAACCAAGAAAGAGTGTTGATCTTCCCACCACTCGTTCCATCCTTCCAGACGGGTACAGCCTTCTTTCATTCTTGTAATCTAGATCGCCATCTTCTCCCTAACACAAATCTTCAACGCAAACCTAAACACCGATCCCTATCCTCTCCTTATAATCAACATGACGATGATCAAAACCTCTTTTCATCTGAAGAACAGATAGATATGCAAACTCAAGATACTATTGGCATTGATTCGCGTCAGGAATATCCCGACTGATCTCCAAAGAATATTTCACCTAATTCTGCAATAAAACAAAGAGTACATACAAACATTATTTCAGCCAGTGAATCCGACAACGATATGGAAGTTGAAGGTTGGACTCAACCATACAACGCTGCCAAACTACGAGAACTCCAAAACTCAGCTATACCAATCCCCACACAAAACCGTTTTCAGTCACTTCAGGATAATGGCGCCAAAGAACCAAATCCACCAAAAGTAAACAAAAGCAAACCACTACCACTCTTCATTTACAGAGTCAGCAATAAATTTCAATTTACCAAGACTCTTTCTGCAGTTTGTTAGGATAAAACCACTATCACTCTTGCAAAGGATTACATTCGCTTTCAAACTAGTTCTCGATCCGATTATGACAAACTATTGGTATACTCCCAACAACAAAAGTTACAATTACCGAAACTCCTAAACAAAACAGACCTTTTAAGGTTACAATTCGGAAACTACCTGTGGACACACCGACTCAAAATATCCTAACCGACTTGCACGATCTTGGGTTTCCTGTTCTTGTAGTGTCTGGTCGAGACAAACAAACCAAGAACGGCATCGCTTGTCCATTGTTCCTAGTCTCACTACCAAAAAGTGTAGGCAACAAGGAAATCTATGAACTACAATACCTTCTGAGTTATAGAATTCAAGTGGAGCCATATCGCCCTCCAGAAATTCTGCAATGTTAACTATGTCAGCGTTTGGGTCATTCAAGGCAAACATGTTTCTGTCATCCTAAATGTGTTAAATGTGGTGAAGAACATCTTACCAAAGATTCTAAGAAGCCAAGTAACAGTCCAGCATTTTGTGTCAACTGCGGCGGGGACCATCATGCTAACTATCATGACAGTCAAGTATTTAAAACAGCGTTGGAGCAGCGTTGTACACAAAAGAATTCAACTTCCTCTTCTGCTACCATCACTTCTTCAACTTCAGATACCGAAAAGATTTCAACTCCAGCCACTGGCAGTAATGTTAAATCATCATCTTCCAATGTCAACAAAGCAAACTTTGCTAGTAAAGGTTACACTGCTCAAGCACCTTCATCTAATGTTAATGGATCATCAACTACTTCCGGCATTACTAAGAATCAATCACCAGATGAACGCAACAATGGCTTCTCACTTACCGGTCTCTCAGGCTTTGGTGGAACCATCATGGAAGTCTTTAATCTCATTAAGAACCTTTTCCAAGAATTAAATATTATGAAGTAACTCACACGAATACAACAAGGGCTTTCCACTCTTTCGCCAGATGCGAATCTTTTCACGAAACTTTCCGTCATTGTTCAATTAATAATCTCTCTCATTGATGATGGCACGGAATAAACTACTGCTAGCAAGACAATTACGCATCACCTTCTTTAATGCCGATGGAGTTTGGTCACAAAAACAACTCATTAAATATTTTCCTTCAAGAACAAAACATTGACATACTTTTGTTAAACGAAACTCACCTAAAACATTATCATCGATGGAAAATACAAAATTATCGCATTTTTCGTACTGATCATCCGGAGTTAAAAGGAAGCACTGTCGTCATCTTTAAAGACTATCTTCCTATTCGAGAAATCAATTTACCACCTTTACAGTCTCTCGAAGCAGCTGGAGTTCACTATTGCTGCATACAAACAACCTCCTATCCCATTAAACACAGATGATATTCGTTTACTCACAAGTCAGTTCCCTGGAAAATAGAGTTTTCATAGCTGATGATATTAATTCAAAACACAATCATTGGAACTCTCGAATTTCAAATCAAGCTGGGAAAGTTCTTTATCGTTCATTACGTCGATTAGAGGTCACACCAATTGCTCCCACTGAGCCTACGCACTTTTAAAAAAAGGTGGGAAGACCTGATGTCCTTGACATGGCCCTTGTTAAAGACATTGTCATTACCGATGGACCACATGCCATTGCCGCTCTAGATTCTGATCATATCCCAGTACTACTCGATATTTACCAACTTCACTCTGTAATCAATCGCCTAGTACACCTGTTTACTCTACTGACTGGGATCGCTATTGCCAAATCTTGGCCAACATCACGGACACTAAACTTCCTCTAAATTCTCCAGCTGACATTGACCTGGCCGTTGACTCAATCACCACCAAGATAAAATCAGCCTTATATGCTACAACTACTTCTACACAGTTCTCCTTCATTGCGTTCACCCACACCTGAACAGTTAAGGACACATGTCCTCATAGCGTTAAAGCGATGGGCACGTAAAAAATGGCAGACAACTCGCAATCCTCAATTTAAATAAATTTGGAATTTATTGATACGTACAGTTCAAAATCGCTTACAGTGACTTTCTGCCCGCAATTGATCCGATAAATTACTAAATCTACAAGAACCAAACCATGAATTTTGGACTCTGGCTAAATCCTTCACCAAAAATGCACAAACGAATTTCAACAACCCCCTACATGGATACCGAGGATTAATCTACACACCACCTGACAAAGCTGAGACCTTTGCTGAACACCTGGAAACGCAATTCATGGTCAACGCTGCACCCTATGATGAAGACACCATTCAAACAGTTCACCGATATCTTCGTTCAACTTCATTTGACCATCCTTTCGATCCTGCAACTTTTATTACTCCACGTAAACTTCAACGAACCATTTTGAAACTCCACAATCGTCGTGCTGCTGTCCCGGACAAAATCTCACCATTAGCTCTGAAACACTTACCATGGAAAATGCTAGTACTGATCACTCGGCTCTTCAATGCAATTCTCCAATACAGTCATTTTCCACCACAATGGAAGGTTGGCAAAGTTATAACCATACCGAAGCCAGAGAAAGATTTACTATATCCAGAAAATCATCGGCCTATCAGTTTGCTTTCAACGCTCAGTAAAGTCTTTGAGCGTCTGCTCCATACGCGACTCTTCAAGCACATACAAGATCAAAATTTACTACCCAATCATCAATTCGTCTTGCGTCCTCAGTTCGATACCACGGCACAACTTGTACGGGTAGTAGAAGAAATTACTCTCCAGTTCAACAACACAAGACATACCATTGGTATATTCATAGAAACCTCTCAAGCATTTGATCGAGTTTTGCATAATGGATTAATCTATTAACTCAGTAAACTTCTTTTTCATCATCTATACCTGCGATTATTACAATCTTACCTACATCAGCGCAGTTTATATGTAAATTACGATGGCCACGATTCTACAACCCATCCAATCACTGCCGGAGTACCCCAGGGATCCGTTTTAGCACCCATCTTTTACCTCTGACATCCCCACTCACTTACATACCACTCTAGCTACCTTTGCTGACGACACTGCCATTTTCGCTTCTTCTCGTAATTTCCGATATTCACGCCTCTACGCACAGAGGCATCTTGATTGTATTGAAAACTTGGACTACTCAGTGGCGCATAAAATTAAATGTTGATAAGACAACCGTTATTTACTTCTCTAAACGCCGATGACGACTGCTGCCACCTATCACACTTTTTGGAACTCAACTAAATTACAGCCAGCATGCCCGTTATCTGGGAGTCCATTTAGATCGAACTACTCTGCCAACTACTCTTCAAGAATGTTGCCAACAAAGCTCTCTCTCGTCTCTTCGCTTCGTATCCACTGTTAAGAAGTCATGACCTCACCATCCACACTCGGCTGCATATTTACATTATGATGATACGACCTCTACTGACCTATGTAGCGCCAGCATGGGCTCATGCTGCTCGTTCACATCAAGTACTTCTCCAACGAGTTCAGAATCGTGCTGCTCGAATGATCACTGGACACAGCCGTGACACAAGAATTGTTCAATTACATGACGATCTGTCTCTGCCAATGATAGAGGAAACCATAGATCATCTATTTCGCTCTTTCTGGAATCGCATGCATCATTCCAAAGATCATACCCTTCAATCCCTTGGCACTGCCTGACCTATCTATCCGCCATATCCATCGTATGCCTCACCCCAGATAATACCTTTTATTTCACATCAGATAACAACTTTACAATGCCATGTACCATTTTTTATTTTTCTTGAAGGAGTTCTTAAACATCTCAGCCACTCTGACTGCTTGATAACATCGTCGCCTCGCTGTTACTTCACCTCACAACATCATCGTAATCACAAGTTCGCTTCGTCTTCTTCATCTATTCCTTACTCAAAGCCTGACTTCTCATAGATTGCCTTAGGGATGCGACAGTGGATCCCTAATCAACTCTACGTTTGTTTTTCATCCCGTCATTTCAATTCAAATGGAAAGCATGAGCTACAGCTCGAAACTTCTTACCACAAAACGCCATTTTCTCTGCCTGCCTGCCTGCATTATCAATTCTCACATAAGAGCCGGATGAAGTGGCCGGGTGGTTTAGAGCTACTGGTATTATCTTTTTAGATGGCATTTAATTTGTAGAGAGAATGGAAATAATTTGTCAAACCATGAAATAATAATAATAGTAATAAAGATTTCCGAAACATTCCCCAACCTAAAACGATTGTAAATTTCGGAATTTATAGAATGTTTTTTTAAGCTTAATTCGAACACAAACTCCGATAATTCTGTAGATTTTTGCAACATATTCAGAAAAAAAATTCTTAAAGAACTTTTCAGTGGGACTTCCTTGTAAATTTTAGCAGGAAAATCGTCGCTTAAAATCTAGCATAATAAATATTTTCAAACCAACAGCATTTTGCTGCCCAGTGAAAGCTTCCAATGCCTGCAATGACCATAATGTACTGTGACTGAAAGCCTAATTGAGAGTCTAGACTGCCTTATGCGTATCATATTGAAGTCCATAATTGACTAGCACGTTAGAATGTTTTATAAATCTCTGATTACCACTCAGTTTTAAGTATTGCTAGAGTTAATATTATTATTTTAATAAAATAGTCTCACCGGTTCCTCTGCTCCTCCTTTAGGTTTCTCTTTTGGTTTCTTCTTCTCAGTAATTGTCAGTGTCTGGAAGCAAGAATTATTTTTTAATATTATCATATTTTATTATATGTTTCGTATCATTGAAATGGTTTTCTGCATTAAAAACAACTAACCATTTTGTAGCTAAATCTAGGTATTTTTAAAATTCTTGTAGCTACTAAAAAATATAATTATTCTATTAATATTGGGTATTATATACTTTCTATGCCCAGTCATGTAGTAATTAATTATATTGATTAAAACCGTTTTCACTACTGATCCGCACAGAACAACAAACAGGGTTCAAAACTAAATTGTTTTGTAGCTAAATCCAGTCATTTTGAAGTTTTATGCAGCTAGCAAAGATTAAAATTGCTGTATAATGCTGTTTTGACTACTTTCTGCACACAATGCTCTAGGATATTATATTAGTAAAAATGTTTCATTTTAACTACTAATCCGTAGACTAGAAACAACTAACAGGGTTGCGAACTTAATCATTTTTTTATAGCTAAATTTAGTTATTTTGTAAATTCATGTCAGAATTAAAATCATTCTAAGAGAAAAGGATCATTAAAGTTTGAAATCAAGAAAATATAAGAAAAGGGGAGAAGACAAATAAGTTTCCAATCGGAAAAGCAGAACAGAGAAATGAAAATTAATATTCTGGATGAGAAACGTAGAAAAAAAAGTTAGGAAGTAGAAGAAAACAAGTGAAAATTAATGTTGTGGAGACGAATACAAGAAAAGAAAAGGAAGTTTCTTTCAGGAAACTGATCGGAATGAAAAGGCAAGTCGGAAATGGAGGGAAAAAATCAGGATTTTAAAGGTATATCTATAAACAGGTCAGAAAAAGGTTAGAATTTCAATGGAGTAAGTAGAAAATAGCAAAAGTTGAAAGAATAAAATAGAAATTTTAAAACGATTAAGAAAGATTGAGGAGGAAATAAAAAACTTCGTTATGTACCAGTAGTTAGAGAAAAGGTCGAAACATTGATATAAACTTACTATTAGTGTTCTCACGAGACGAGATTCAGGCTGTCTCGTCTCGAAAATATCTTATCCACACACACTCTCGCCTCGGAAATATATATTACGAGAAATCTGTCTCGTCTCGTTTCCCGTAGACATTTCTCTGTCTCGTCTCGTAGGTAACACTATTTACTATGAGTAAGTAAAAATAAAAACAATATAACCAAGGAGTAATACTGTATTTTTTCTCAATCATGTCTAAAGACATATATTAAATAAAAAAAAAACCACTTGTTCTCTGCTTGTGATTTTCCGATTGTCATGAAAAACGATAGGTGACACTACAGTTTAGAAATACTGCTCCCTGTTGAGAATAAAAGGAACTCATTGTATGCTATGAAACTATAAAAGTACTTTTCTTTTAGTCGTGTTGGACTGTAATAGTGACCAGATAAATTGCTTTCACCGTAGTTGTATGCACAATGACGTATATAATAATTAATATAGGCAGATTGAAAAGTAAAGGATACGTTTTCTAAGGAAACGTATAAAGTGTTGCGCAAGTAATTAATATCTTCAGAACATTGCTGTAGTCGAGGGTGTAATTATGTATTGACTTTGTTTAGGAATAAATCTTAAATTTATAACCAAAAAATTAAGAGTTCGTTTAGTTTAGAAAAGAATAGCATTTACACTTTACCTTTTCAAGCATGATTTTAACGTTCATAAGTTGACCAGACATAAAATTGTGCAGTGAGCAAAGATCACAAGTCATAATCTGGATTGGTATTGGAAATGTGATGATTGGCGCCCAAACAGCAGGCAAAGTTCTAACAATTCTTTCAATTTCAGTTATTTCATCGTGAGGGATCAACATGATCTCTTTTCCACTTCCTCTTTTATTATCCTCCTTCTTTCCTTTGTCCTTTTTACCTTTCTCTTCTGCTACTTCCTCTTCTTCTACTGGTAATACTATCTCTTCGTCAGGTTTTGGTATTGCAGGTAACGAGAACTCGAGGTAAAACGTAAAATTCTCACCCTAAAGAAGGAGACAAAGCTAACGCATCAGGTGTTGATTTTATTCTCTGTTTATTTTCTTTCTATAGAAAAATGTAATTTTTTAGTTAAATTTACTTTTCCGTGAAGAAGAAAAGAAAATGAGTTTATTTTTATCCTGAGATATTTCGTGTCGTAAAAAAAAAAATAATAATAATAGTTCTACACAAAAATATGTACTAGGACAATATTTAAATCGAAAAATTATATATAAATAAATCTCTTCCATATTCAATCCACTACTGGATGAGGCCGGATATCCCCGGAGGGAGGAGTTGGTCTACTGCTCCCACGCTGATCAGACGGGTTGGGAGAGGTGTATAAACACACACACACACACACACACACATACATAAATATATTATATATAATATATATATATATATATATATATATATATATTAATATATATATATATATTAGAACTCTTCGTAATGAAAACGTGATCAAAAACTGTGTGGAAAATTTTGTCACAATATTTTTTTATCCTGATTGATCCAGCAGATAAATAGATATATATCTATTTACATAAACCAATTACACATAGAGATTTTGAAGTGTTTTATAATACAAATGTTTCTATTTTGTCTTTCTTAATTTCAATATTTGTATTTCCTCGTCAAAAACTGTGTTGTCAAAGTCACTCAGACATCAAAACACTCTTATTTTCCTCGTTACAGAGCAGAAAAAGTCTATCCCAGTAACCTTCAACCTTGAGAATAACCAGAACACGAAGTTTCCCAAACATACGCTGGCGGCGCTGCGGTACCACACTTCTAATGACATCTACTGAGGAAAATATGCACATACAATGCCCACAAACGCCTTCTTTCTTGATATAATATAAGCAATATGTAAATAGTTATGGAAATGAGATAATTCGATGTTAAAAAATTAACTGACATTTGACTCTCGAGTTTACTCGGGATAAATACTGAAATGCTTGATGCTATATCTTCGACAGATTTTGGTAAGATAACCCCAGTAACACACAAACGTTGAAAATACGTGAATTAAACGTTATTACCGAAACGTTCTCTTAATGTTGTAAATGTACCGAAATGTCCGCCTGTTCAACGGTTTATTCGACGTTGAATAATGGTTGAGATGAAACAATGAAGAAACTGGCTCAGTTGGTCAAAACAGAGCATGAATGCTGTCTATCGGTATACACACATCTAGTTTCATTTTATCCATTGCTTTCATCATGATAAACGGTGTTAATTTTCCAACAGTAAATATTCGAACCGCTGCTGTGGGGTTCGAAGCAGTCACACGTTCCACTCGTCGTCTTATCCTTTCATCCATGGATCCACCTTGAGAATCACTCCTTTTTTACGGTATTTTTAGTAACAGGCAGTATAGAACGCAGTGCCGCAACTCCAGAGGCGTCGTTTCTCATGTAAGAATAAGAATAAAGAGAACTTACTATCTTTATTTCTTTGTTATGCGTATTTTTTCTTCAACACTTTGACCATCGCTGCACTATTAAATTTGTATTTCTCAAAGGCAAAATAAAATGATGGCTGAGCAAAGCAGTACAATTTATTTTAAAAAATTAAATTTTTTAAAAATAAATTGTACTGCTTTGCTCAGCCATCATTTTATTTTGCCTTTGGTATATAAAAGGAAAGCTTTCGTATGGAGAATATCATTGTATTTCTCAATACGTGTAATACGTCGCCTTAAAAATACGCATATAAAGCGAAATCTATGTCATAGTTGAAAACACTTAACATTAACGAAATTAAATATTAGTTGAAATATAGTTTAAAATTCAATCTGTTTTCAACATGCAAATGATAAGATGGAAAATGTAGTTAATTTCATTGTATTTGCTTTTAATTATAATGTTTAAGCAATTAAATTAGAAATACACATGTGAAACGAAATATATAGCAGTATAGAATAAAGTTGGAAACACGTCACATTAACGCCCTATCAACGAAATGTAGTTTAAAAATTAATCTGTTTTCAACGTGCACATAAGAATATTAAAAAAAATAGTTTGTGTCATTGAATTAGTTTTTAATTATATATTTTTCTCTACGTAACATTAGTAAGAAACACATTAAACAAATTTTATACCATAGTTAAAAATAACATATTGAATACACGTTGTATTAAGGTTTTATCAACGAAATGACGCCCTTTGGTGAAATATGGTTTAAAAATAAACGTATTTTTTTAAAAACCGATAAACGAAATGAGCCTAAAATCAACGTTGAAAACACGAATGTGTGCTACTGGGAAAGATAAGATAAAATGAATTTTAAAGATTATAAAAGATAAGATTATAAACTACCTCCTCCAGAGAAAAACGAAAAATGAAGATGGTAGTGTTGCCAAGCGTTCAGGCCCGTTGCTAACACATTTCCTATACAGCTCATATGCAAAACGCACTGGCAACACTATCATCTTCAGTTTTTGTCCTTCGTTTTCTTTCTTTTCTTTTATTTCCCCAGCTACTCAAGCGACGTGTAGTAAGTGAATTAAAATGAACAATAGAAAAGCGGTTGCAGTCTGATTTCAAGCTTCACGCCGCAAGCGACACGCATAAAAGGGCTCTAAGGTGTTAAAAGGTATACAACTAAAAAACAAGATTAAGTGTACCAAGGAGTATTGTCATAATTTAAGGGCGTCCGCAATCAAGGCTGTAACAAGTTTGGCGAAATTTTTAAATGTTGTCCTTACCTTCCATAATTCATCACGACGATTTAAAAGTAAACAGTGTTCTTTCCAGTAGACTAGAACAGGCACTCTTTAAGTTTAAAGCCGTTGAGGTATTAACAACACAGGTGATAAATGATAATGTACTGAAATGCCAAAATTTTATGAAAAAGGGACCATGCAGAAAGATTATATCGGTGAGTTTCCAGATAGCACGCCAGGTGATACGAAGTTTACACTAGCCTTGATTTTTTCTTCGAATGATAAAACTTTAAGCACCAAGTTTGCCTCAGAGTTGTTGCAAAATTGTCAAGAACAAACCTGCCGCATCAAATTGAGAAAACAACCATGGCGCCTGTTAGTAATATGTTTAGCTGCGTGATGAATAAATTTCGGTACCAAAAGTGTTTGTAAGTAGCTCTTGGCTTGGTGTAATGGTAGCGTGTGGGATTACTAACTGGAAAGCTAGGGCACGATCTTTTGTTCGTATTTATAAATATTTCCTCCCCCTTTCCTTCCATTTGTATTTTCCAGTACTTTACACAATTTTCAAAATTGTAACAATTTCAAGAAAATATGTTAAACAATCCAGGTTAGATAATTATTCTGTTCTTTCATTATAGCTATTCAACACGAGGAAAAACGCATTACGCCATCGACCAGAACAGTAAAGTATACGATATCATATACACCTCATTATGATTTTCCTGAGGAGGCTCGCTTCTAAATAAAATCAACGAAGCAGGCTTCATAGCTCTAACACAGGATAAAATCAGCTATGTGGTTGAATTTTAGCCTACATGCATGACTTTCCTTGATAAATAGTCTTCATAACGTACAAGAACGAGTATAACAGAGCTCACAGTAAGGAGTGTCGCGATAGCGTAGCTGTTACAGTGACCAATAGACAACAACCATTCTGAATAACCTTCAGTCAAGGTGTTCCCGATGTTGGCCAAACAAGATTTTGGCAAGACAGATTTATAGCAACTTCGCAAATTTGTAGACTTGTAATCCCAAGCTTTCTGAAGACTTCCAGTGTCAAACTTGGTGCAAACTTGCTGTACGTTTATTGTGCTACCTGGGGTGTACACTTAGATTCATTGAAAATATTGGTTGTAAAGATTTCAAATGGGGAAATAGTACAATTCAATGTAATCAAACCAATAAGCGTATACGTCACACGTAGAATTACATAAATTCATGTTAAATCTATCGAATATTTGTCAGGTAGGTAGCACTTTCTGCAAGATTAAAAATATGTTACAATTGTCCATTTTCTTTGAATTTACGTGTACACATAGTTCAAAATGCCATAAGAAAACGTATAGTCAACAAATTAAAAACAGCTTTGAAAACTGAGGTAGATTTTACATGTGAAGAAAGTTTTTTTTTTTTTTTTTTTTGCGTCTACTAAAAATGAAGCCATAAACTGTAATTTTTATACGAAATAGTCTTACCTTGACTGTTGGTGGTTTCGGAATACCCATCAATCGGTAACAAGTAATCATCATACATGCATAACTTCTACTCTTTAGCAGGTTAAGTCCTGGTACAACTATTTTATCAGTATCAAATAATTTGATGTCATCTACGTAAGAAAGCCGAGGAATGGTTTTACCAAATATGACTGGATAACAAACACACATCTAGAAATAATAATCAAAGCTACAATGAAACGTTTTTCTTTGTCTGTTTTTTTTAAATAAATCTTCCTTCGTAGTAAAATGATTTTTATATAATATATTTTTATGCTGCTAAAAATGTTTAGGATTTTCCTGGGACCATTGAGGCAACACAATGTATATGTATACAGGTAAACCATTCCGCCCTGATTGGCTGAATGGTGTATGACGAAAACTGGAGGTGTAGCAAAGAGTTTCCCTTTGGAGAAATCAGTGTTATACTAAGATTGGAAATCGCCAGGTAGCTAGCGACAACTGCAACCAATCAGGGCACGTCATGCTATTACAGTGCCTCTTGCGACAGAGGAAATTAGCAGTCACACAGAGGGGTCCATTCCCAAAAAGTGAACAAAATTGATTTTCCATATTCCATTGCGTTGATGATGTCAGTTAAAAGATTTTGAGGGAATCTTTAAACCTCAAAAGGTGTTCGCTTACTTCTTCAAGGATGTCCTACATTTTTTATTTAAAACATGAGCAAGAGCAATACGAGTTGTGCTGTTGCACTTTGTTCTAATTATAGTCGTAAAACAGTAAGGGCTGATTTACATGCACGTTTGAGTTGCGTGCTTTGCTTGCGATTAGAGTTAGTAGCCAATTGAAGCACGTGTTTTATTACGTAATACGTAGAACACGCAATAAAACACGTGTTTCAATTGGCTATTCATCCAAATCACAAGCAACGCAAGCGTGTTTGAAAATGAGCCGTAAAATATTTTAGACAACACTAGGCCACGATAGATGGTGACGTCTGAAGGGGCTCTCATATAACTGTGAAATTCAAAATATTCTACTAACAATTTAGAACCAAACCTGTGACGCTACTCTCCAGGCAACGACTGATTGACTGTTTGTGCATTTAATGTCGAAGCGAAATACTGAATATCGATTTTGTTTGGTGTTGCGTCCCCCTGACACCAGGGCAGCTACCGTCGCTAAGATTTCCCCCATCTGGGGCTCGCTGAGTCATACATGGATCTTTGGTTCCCGGCAAATTCCTACCATTTACGTCATCCGCAAAGGAATATGGGAATTAAAAACTGTTCACTGTTGTCCGGAATGGACCTCTCTGCAGGCAACATCGAGCTCTACGTAAACTATACTGGAGTAACTACTTAGTGTTGAAAGATAGACGCCAGAGCAAATATTTAAATTCGTTTGTCCACTTCCAGTCTAATCCAATGTGTACCAAATTTTCAGTTCTAACTCAGTTTTATACGCTTGATATAGCTGTGTGGCCCGTTTTTGATTCAAGTCTTAATTCCTGAGTTATTCATGTAAGAGTATACCGCACTCTGCATACAATAGAAAATATTGCAAATAATATATACGTTTTTTGCAAGAATTAAGACATAAATAAAAAACGGGCCACACAGCGATATCAAGCGTAAAAAACTGAGTTAGAATAAAAAATTTGGTCCATACTGGTTTAGACTGGAAGTGGACAAACGAGATTAAGTTTCCCCTCTGCTCCCTAGCTTCACATATTAATGAAATTTTCAATGGCTACAGTCAATCCAGTATCGTATTAATGGAGGTTGATGGGAGGCAACAGGTTCCTTAGTACCAGTGTTTATAGAACTAGCAGGTTGCCTCACACGTGACGTCATTGAAGACTCCAAGGATGTTGAAATTATAGGAGAGGATAGAAATTATAGAGGATTCTGTTTACAACGCTACTCTTTTAGAAGTTCAAATACTCTATATTCTGTCTCCAGTTATACTATTTTCCTTATCTTTATATTTTCTAACTGAATATCTTGTAATTTCTAAATTCCGAATACATTATTCAAGAAATATAGTTAAAAGTGATCTAATCTAATGAGAGAAAAAGTGCTCATGTAGACTTTCAAGTGCATTTTTAACTGTAAAACTGTGTCGATCAGAGTTGAAACAAGGTTAGTTTTTGGTTAGCCGGTCATAGGTGACCCGTCGATCCGATAACCCGGTCCGAAACTTGACCCGAATGACTCGGGATTCGGTCTTAATTCAAATGGTCAGACTGACTTGACTACGTAATGATCGAACCTTTAGGGTCAGTTCTACAATCGACTCGCTAAACTTTTGCACCAATGAGAG
>JAGDQP010007931.1:0-23882 GCA_022664845.1 Lepisma saccharinum | reverse complement strand
AATGGCAAGCAAAGCAAGCAACACAAGCTTTCATGAAAATCAGTCCTTAGACAAAATTCAAATATAAAGAAGATATAGGAAATTACGGACTTGGAGGAATGGATGTGGTAAAGAAAGTGCGTGTTACAGAATATTAACTATAGCAATTTGAGTAAATAAGTGTAAAGAACTATACGCTAGTTCATTACATAAAACAAATTTGTAAAATGTTACCGCTAGTTGAGCAAGTGTTTGTTATTAACTACTTACTGCGCAAGGATTGCCCTGTAAACCCAAAGCTGTCACATAGGGAAGTTCTTGAAAACTAGCCAGCACTTGATCAATATCACAAATGAAGTTATATCCAAGGTCTAGGGCTCTTAAGTATCTACAGTTAGATGGCACTAAATCCATTCTAGAATCTGTAAAAAAAAAAAAAAAAAAAAAAAAAAAAAAAAAAGTAAGTGAAAGGTTAAATACAGGTTCTTTCACGCAAAATGTTCTTGTTAAAAGCGTTAATTAACCATAAAATCTTTTAAATTCATTTAAGATCTCGTTAAACAAATATTTGTTGTGTTATTTCATGTTTACATACTGAGTTGAAATGCCACGTCAATCGCGTACATATACACGTCGAATAAATGCAAGGTGTTAATGCGAATTAGATAGGAAACATGCCACGATTACCTGATAACAGAAAATCAGCTTCAGTTTTTCAGAAAACCAATCAAGCAAGAGTCACAATAAAATACAATTCATTTCATGCATGCTTGCAGTGTTTGGAGGCCAGGCTATTAGCTTGGAAATCCGGTAAAAGGAAATAAGATATAGGTTTAATGAAGCTTCTCGCTAATTTTAACCTAGATTTGTACGTGATAGCTACTTAAGTATGGCCCAGTTCAATCATAAGAAGTATAATCAATTCCTTGCTGCAGAGCAAGTGTATAATCGACCTTTTTTATGAGCGCACATTTTTGTTGCTGCTGCATAAAGTAAAATTTCCTGGGCCCCCAGGAGGGATTTCTGTCCATCTTTGGCCACTTTTGTTCTTTGATTTAAATCTATGTTGTTGATTTTATTTTAATTATATGTGAGTTTTATGAACCGAGTCGCGAAACAGAACACCAAGACCAGACCCCGAGAAACGTCCAGGAAACCTTTTGAATTGGTAAAAGGAATCTCCACGTAGGTGTTGACTGAAAGCGGGTATAGATGCAGGTGTGTGGATTTTTTTAGAAAAAGTGAGAAGAAGCGTAGAATTTCTTTTACTTGAGAGATCTTTAAGATACGTGTAGCCCTGATCCAATTTTGTTGTAGTTGGGAGTTAGAAGTTGCCGTCGGACTCGAGAGAGTTGTTAGAAAATGGAATATACAGTATAGGCATATCTAGTAAGATGTATATTAAATATTATTGGAGTATGCTTTCTTGAGAGATTTAACATTTATTTATATATTGTGAATTTGCTTTTTAGCATTAGTTTGTTCTGCTGATTTGTATATTGTTATTGGAGAGACCGGCTTGCCACGCAAAGGTCGCAAGGGACAATTTGCAGCAGCAGCAGCAGCTCAGTGTCCTTTCTTTGTGCAAATGGAGCAGTAACTTCTGTTCGGTGTAACCTTAAGGTCCATCCGAATCCACCATTTAGCACCCTTGATTATGCCGTTGTACCGTTTGATGCGCCGTTGTTGTTATCCGAATTGAGCGGCGTAGGGCGCAATGAAGGGTGTGTATCAACGGCACATCTTGTGTACACTTGGATGTAACGTATCCACCGTTGGTGCGGCTAGAAGCCATATTTGATAAAGGAGAAAGTAATGTGTTAATTTGAAGATATTAAATATATGTGTGTTTGTGTGTGTTTTAGTTTTTTTTTACGTTAATCAACTTTTCTTAATAGTTCGATAAATTTCCGCTAATAAATGCAATCGTTTGTGGAAAACAGTTGTTATGACTTACGGTGATTTGTGGCCCCCGCTATACATAACTGATTTCAGATCAGTTTCATTAGAAATAATGAGCAAATTTTACTTTGAGGGCCCTAAATTTGTAAAATTTATAGGAGAAATGTAATGTTTGCAAAGCATGTGGAAGAGTTGAAACGCAAAATAAAACAGTTTCAAATTATGAAATGAGAGTGAAAGAGCGGAAAGTACGTTGGAGTGTTAAAGGCAATGTGCATAGCGTGTAATAAAAATATCTCATATTACATTTCTCTAACCTGTCCTTGCTCTTTCGACACTGTAGTCCGTGATTTTGAAGCATAAATACGCGCCATACAATGCATTCATATAGTTCCGCATCTGTGGATAAACGAGTGCGTATTTAACGATTTTCATAATACTTTATAAATTTCTGGTTGTCATTAGGTTTTATAGAAGTGTCAGTTTAAATTATTTGGAAGGGAATGACGTAGAGACCGTACATATGTCTTAATAGCTGGCGGAACCTGGGGTCCCAAAAGTGAAGTTTATCCTAAATAATAGGGATAAATTTATCCCTTACGCAAGCAACTTAACCTTTGTTAATTGCCCATGTGTAACTTCGTACACATGAATTAAAAGAGTGTAATGTTATGTATAGTGCGGACCAGGTAATGTAACATATCACGGAACTGCTCTATTGTAAACACTTCAGGGCCCTTGTACTCTTTTAACTTTTTCGTATTTGATGCAATCTAACCTAACCTTGCTTTAACGTAGCGTGTTGAGTCTTAAGCCAGAATATGAAATACATGAGATTGCATGATAAAGTTAAGAATATTACGGTCGTGCAGTGATTATAGTCGAGTACATCCCCAAACAAATTGCTTTTGTTATGTAAAAGTTGCATCACGTTCTTGGCGTTGTCGTACCTAATGAGAAACGGTATTATTGGATTTTGTACACGGTAGGAAAATCACGTCGATAAATTTACGAATTAATGTAAACCTCATGCCAACAATAGCATGTAGACACATAAGAAAAGGAAAGTTCTTGGTTTAGGAGTAAATGGATGATCCGCTCGTGTAGAGCTTGTCAGCTTCTCTTCAGGTTACATTAAATTTGATAACGTTGAAAATAAAAAAATCTGACCGAGTACTCTCGGAGTACACCCATGCTTTATTCTCACGGGAATAAATCCACTTTAGGGTAAGCACGCTACAATCAAACTTTTCCTAACCTAGTGTAATCAAGATTAATGAAAACTAGATTAAATTAACCTGTTACCCTAATGTGAGAAATTTAAACAACAAGAAGAGAAACTAAGTCAAAAAGTTCCGGAGTTACGATAAATGGTCCACCATCGTATTAATAAAATTTACATGTACAAGGTCGCGGATGGGATTAAAAAAAACTTTATTTACTGTTTCGAAAGTAAATTTACCTAACCTGAGTACAAGATTGTATCGGACCAGCCGGCTACCATAGTTCTTACAGAAAAAAAAGTCCAGAGACAAGGTTAGTATTATTTGTAATAGTAGTCTCACGAGATATTTTAGCGCTGTGCTTAGGGATTATCTACACAACAGCAAGGAAACCCCTAGAGATGTGGCCACGACTTGCTACCTGATTAATTTAAATTTTTAGAGTTTCCAGGTATCTGAGTGATAGGTGAGGGAGTCGACCACAGTTGACCTAGTTTCAAAGTATCATCCCCGTATTTACCTGGTACGACAACAAAACACGGAAAAACTTCAGGCAGGCCATAGATATCGACCCCGGACCTACCGAATGCAGATATCTGTTTGAATTGCTGTCCTAGAATATCTACTTTCGCGTCTTCACTTGTATTCTATGTGCAGGTTTGCATAACGAATTCTCTTTTTTTATTATTATTTTACTACATTAAGAATTTCAAACCGCAACAACAGAAGTGACTTGATTTGATATGTCACATAGGGTTCTGCCGTTTCTCACACCCCGATAGAGGGGTCACCCCCTCCAAAATTTTGAGTATAACTTTAAAATTTTTACTGTTAAAATTGATCCTCAAAAATTCTACTTACAACCCCCCCCCCTCCCATTTGCCTTTGTAGAATTCCAGTAAGATGCTGTATATTTTCAGATATCATTCTTCGAGGAAATTAATTATTTTCTCACGATCTGCATTTAGTAAACTGTTGCAATATAGTTATAACATTTGTTGATAACTTTCTGTTTAAGATTTTACTTTCTTCGGCCTGAGCCAAAGTTGCCAAAAAGCTTTAAATAAATATTCAATTAAATTCAATTCCCATTCCTTCGGAATAAGACCTTCAACATTCATGCAATTCCATTAGGCTTTCAACTGTTATTACAGTAGTGCCATCTACCGTTTGAAATCGGACAACGGGGCTAAATAGGGTACAACGGGACGATGCAAATAGTACACTCGACGGTGCACCGTTGAATTCGGTTACACCTATCCATTCAAGAGCACCGATCCCGGAGGGAGGGGCTTTGGGGTCCAGTCCCCCCAAGATTAAAGTGGGCCCCCTAATGGGAGGAGGGGGACAAAATGATATGGTGAAATCAGTTCTCCTATTTCTATAGTACACGGTCATTCGTTTTGCCCTTCTACTAAGCTTATCTCCCTTTGGCAAATTTATTTCATTGACAAATCCTTCCCTGAAACTCGTGTGCTACAGTACTTATATAAATTACATCACGTATAATACCCCTCTCCTGGCTAAAGGAGTTAATTCGTGAATTGCTTGTGTTGTTTCTGGAGTTCATGCATAAAATCGATAAAGACCATTTAGAAATGAAAAGTAAAGAAAGAATGAAAGAAAAAAAGAAAATGTCGTTTTCTGTTGTTTAAGGATCATTCGTCGTGACTTTATGATATACAGTGATCTAAGGGGGGCAAAAGGGGCCAAGCGCCCCAGGCGGCACGTTTAGAGGGAGGCAAAAAGTTAAAAATAAAAAAAAATAAAAGATTCTAAAAATAGGGAGTAAAATTGCCTATTAAATTGAAAATTGACCTAAAAGTGTTCAAAATTGTAATACTGGCACACTAAGACATTTACGTTATTCCATACAACCTAACTTCATCTTTAAAGTTCAAGACTGCGATTCAAGTGAGATAGGCTGGAGTTAGTAATAGCGATGCCACTACAGGCTCCAGAGAAGATAACAAAAGATGATGCAAGTGGCCGTCGCGTCGGCCGGTCGTGTTTTGACTAAAAACGATGGAAAGGGCGGTGAGAAGAGCAGCAAAATTAACTTTGCCTCCATAGGAAAATTTCTAGATCCAACACTGGTGATATACAAACATAATTTACGAAAAACACAAAAGTAGGAGCAGACTTGCACTAGGAAATATATCCTTCAAACTGCTGTTTCGATGCCATTATTGTTTACTGTTTATACCGTAATTTTGAGTTTCCAATACAACATAAATATATAAATAGGGAAACTATATACAGCGGGTTTTCGACAAGTTCAACAAAGAGGAAGAACAGACTTTATCACACATAAAACACGGACCATTTCGAAATCTCTTGCCCTTTTATGATAATTTGGATGCCTTAAATAGAATAATATACAACTAACTACAGTAGTATATACCAGACTTTCTATGGATTTTGGTTTTGTTGTTATTATATAGTCTTGAAGCTGTTTATCGATATTGGATATATTGCTATAGGTGTTACGCAGGTACCATAGAACTTAGACTGTTCTATATTTAATAGAAGACGAGATATATGATAAGCAATGAATTAATTGATTGGATTTAAAAAAAAATAATTTTTAATTTTTATTGTCATCCGCATTATCCTGCCATTGGCCGCTCTGTTGCCGTCCGCCGCTCGCCGTGGAACCGCAACCGATGATACGACCCCGTGCCGTTTGCTCACGCTGCACCGTCCGCGAAAATCCGGTGTGAAGCGCCGATCGCGAAACTGTATAAAGCGATGCCGGAGGTTAAATTTATTATAGAATTTTAATGACATTATTTTATTTTTAGGATGGGAATCATGATTTTATTTTGACGAATAGTGGCACATTCGTCGTCAACGGGCAGCACAGATTTTCCGTTGACTTTAGCGACGAAGACCACTTACACAACTAATTTTTACTCCTACAATTTTTGATGTTTTGGTGGTTACGATATGTGCATGCGCAGACTTGTTTCTTTGAAATGGGTCGACGCGCAGCAAGATAGAACAAGTTGCTATACAACTTTGGTCCTCGGGAAACGTGCTAGAACATGCCTAGGCTTTTCTTGGAATTCGAGTGTGCAGCTGTTCTTTTAAAAGCAGGCGTTTGTTTGGTTTGCTGCATTGAAATGCACAAGAACGCAGTCTTTTGTTTCGCATACCTCCTGGATACTTGCTGGAATTTGACTGTACAGGTGTTCACAAGAATTCTTTTTATGTCTACCGCTTGATTGACAGCGGCACCAGTTGAATGACATTTTTATTACTTGAGCAATTATTGATTGTTTCGCTTCTTTTATGCTTACGGATCGTGTATGGACAAGATATTGTTACACAGTGACTTAACCTGGAATTTGTTTTGCATAGGTGTTCTTATAAAAATATGTGTTCGTTCATTTTTGTTTGTCGTATTGTTAAGCTTAAGAACATGATTTTGTTGTTTCGCATCCCCCATTGATACTATGCATGTGTCCACAAAAAATCTTTTTATGTCTAAACAGGTGTTCTATGATTTGGTTAAATTTTTAATCTTTAGTCTTGTAGTAATCATGGCACAGAACAGTAGTGAAAATTCCATTATTAACTTACCATCTTCTTTGCCTGCAAAGTCTTCTTGTTGACGTCGATCAAAATGGGTTGATCAACCTTGTATATTGAAATCAATTTGTAATTGGAAAACTAAATACATTCTGCTCTGTTCGACATGTGCATTCTTGAATGATAGTGTTTATCGAGTGTTATTAAATCCAAAGAATATAGATGAGATATTTAATTCTTATGTAATTGCTAATCCTGGATCTAATCATTTAAAAGCAAACTTTGAATATGGACTTCGTTTCCTATTGGGAAATAAAATAGTGGAACTACGGGAAGAACTAATCATAAAGAACAGATTTGGTGCACGTGACTAAAAAGATTGTGATTGGTTAAAAGCAGATATAGCCTCTAGTGAAAGATGTTTTACTTTTAAAATTTAGTGTGAAGTTGTGCTGTAGCTATGATACTGGACGCTACGGAAAGTATAATAATTTTTTACGAAAATCCTAGTGCGGATGAAGACGATGGATACTTGGCGTAGAATCCTCCCATTACCTACCGCAATGCATCTTCCTCAAATTAACGGTAGGATTTAATTCAGACAGTGATGGAGGATATTATACTTTTACTGGCGAGGAAAGTGATTGTGTTGTGCAGGACTGTGAAGTTATATCTACTACTATGTGTTCTAGTGAAACTGAAACGTCATGCGGGTGTGTGAATTACAGGATTGATGTTCAGTGCATTTTTGAAGCTATCGAGAAATGGGAATATAAAAAGAATTGTCCTTTACTATCGACAGAAAAACATTGTATTACACGATCTGTAGATGAAGAAATGTCTGAGATGACGGATATATAGACTGGTAATGGATGCTGTGAATTTTACTTCATATTTATCATGTCCATCTTTAAAATCATGTACATTTTGATAGTGCTGATTTTTTTCATATTTTCTTCTCAATTTACTTTTACTCAGAGTGGATGAACTAAAGACAAAATTAAATGAGAGAGACGCTCATGTAGAACAAGACAGTGAGTGAACTTTGAGAACGCGAGAAAAATAAACTGTGAACTTACTTCAAGCACATATAAGTGTTTGTATTTACACGAAAAATGTAACTAATTATGTGTTTCTGTGATCGTACAGTGTAGTTCAATACTTACTTAAGTTAAACTATCTCATACTACCTTTTCATTTAATCATTTATATTTTTGTAACCTAATAGGCATTCTAAAACGTCTATAGTCAAATTTTTTCTGTGAAAAAAGACATGATAAAAATAGTATTTCTGTTTCCTTTTCCCCCACCTAAAAGTCAAAGTTCCTTAATGGATGTTGAAGATAAGGCACTGAATGGTTGTCATCAGCAGCTGCAGGAATAGACCTATAACACCGGCAGGTAAAGCGGTATTGTCATGATGAGTACTCTAACTTATTGCGATGTGAACAGAGTTGTTCTTCAGAGTTTTTTTTGTGCGGTACAGGATGTAGAACGTGCTGCCTTAGCATTGGCACACATTGAAAATAGGTCTCCTACTCTTTCGCTTGTGACTAGTTTTGATTATCCTATTGAACCTTCAGTGAGAGTGAACTGTGGTTTTGAAAGTGATTCTTAGAGTGAATCAAACTTTGTTTATTTCAAATACTGCTGAAAGTGATTCCCATAACGGGAAAATATTTTGTGAATCAAACTTTGTTTCCTCTGATGGTGATTTCCAGATTGAATCTTCACTTAATTTGAAAAATTCCGGTGAATTATACCGGAATGTTCTTGAAACTGTTTCTTCTAAAAGTGATGGAAAATCTAATATTCCGTCTTGTCAGTGCGAGATTAATGTAATTGAAGAAAATTGTATTTGGGAAGCCATGGACAATTTTAATTGCCTTATTTTGCTTTTAATCTGTGCAGTCTGCTTCCGCAATATTCCTAAATATATAGCGCATACTAGTCTCAATTGGGACTTGAATGAAGTTGAACGTAGTGAAATTTTTGAATGATCGTATTTGGAACACAGAGATAAAACCTACTAAATGCAGATGTATAATACTTATTTAGCAAGACATGAAAATGTTGATGAATTTAGAATAGTGAGTTTTTGAATATGGATTGCAAAACTCACTTTAAAGTAGAAGAGGTATGAGATAAACTAATTTCAAGAGACATATGGTCCTAAAAACATTGACTTTGTCATTTGAACTGCTAGTGTGAAAGAAAGAAAGATGTTGGAGTGTACTTCTTGCAATGCTTTTCTTCTTTTGAACTCACTCATATTAGAAACAATAAAAACTTAATTAAAACAAAATCCAATTCCATGTAGTGGGTGTACATTAAACATTACTCACCAGTGTATATCAGTGGAATACCGAATATGTTATATCAAATCATTTGATGATTATTATAACATTTATAAGAAACAAGGACATTTAAATATTTCAGTGAATATGTTTTTAGAATCCTTTTTCAAGCTACAAAATTTATTCACAACTAATTCTATCTATTATTGAACAACAGTTTTCCGCAGTAAAAATTTTAGTTCGTTCAAGAGAATACATAAATGATATACAAGGTTTTAAAATGTCATCCCCTGACTTTATAGCACGTGAATTTTGTATTGTATCAGCTGATCCTACGTTAATGTTTCATTGTATGGTAAAATATCCATGTGAAATGGTAGAACTAGCAATAGGCTATCAAAAACAGTGTGAAAGTTTTACTGAAAATTTCACAGATTATTATGGGATAGTGTAAATGGTTATATTATTATTCATAGTCGAAGAATAATTGCACAACTCTGCGAACTTAATGCAGTATTCTTTTGTAAAGATAAAGGGAAAAACTGCAATGGGTTCGAAATTGTTTCAAATAAAGAGTGTAAAAGATGTAAATTATGAAGGTTGTCCTTCGCTTACTTCACTAAATTTTAATGCCAATGTAATGTGTTGTACTTAGCATGTACCTAAGCAACTAAACGGTTGCGCCGTAATAATATGTGTGGAACATCAATACTGGTTAAATTTACAGAGTTCAAAAGTTGTGGAAGATTTGTTCAAGATAAAATTGTAATTTTATTATTATAGATACATTATTATACTGCTACTTTAACAAGTATGAAATAAAGTTCTAAAAGTTATATAGAACCTAATTTTTATCTACCCATAAAATGATTTAAGAGAAAAAATATTTAGAGATAAAATATGTGAATAGAATATGAATTAGTTTACTTTTCAGAAAAATTTGAATGATACTTTAATTAAAAATTATCAATGTTGAAATATTTTTAATTTAAAGAAAAAGTTTTCAGTAAAATACATTTGTTTAAGTAATAAATAAGTTACAGAAAGTTTTGTTGAAGCACAACATAATTTAAAACATTTTTTTGTTTAAAATATTAGTTTGTAAAATAATTTTTTTACTAAATTTTTGTTTAACTAAAATATTTCCTATTTTTAGCTTCCATAAAAAATTCTTAAATAAAATTAAATTGCTTTCATACATTTTAACCGAAAATTAATAACTTTGTTAAAATTACATTGAAGTGAAAAGATAATAAGTTCTACTATGTTTTGTTTAAGTATAATGAATAGGTTAAGTTGAAATATTTATTTTACAAGTTAAAAGTTTGTTTAAAACGTTTAAGAAAAACAAAAACTGTTTAAGCAAAAATAAATGAGTTACAGAAGGAAAACAAATGAAAAAATGTTGATTAAGTAAGAATGATTTACTATTTATTAAACTTTAAATTTTATTTTAAAAAACTAACTTTATTTCGAAACTTTTAAGAAAAGAATCGTTAGTAAATAATTAAATCTTTGTTAAAGTAAGAAAATAGGTTACAGACAGAAAATAAACGAAATAAAATTTTGATTAAATAAAATGATTTAATATTTATGAAACTTGAAATTTTATTTTCACAAAACTTTGCTTTGAAACTTTTAAGAAAAGAATAAGTAATAAATAATAAAAAGTTTGTTAAATAAAAGTAGTTAACTTACAGAAATAAAATAAGCGAATAAAATTTTTGATTAAGTAAAAGGTTTTACTAATTTTTAAAGTTGATATTTAATTTTGATAAATTAGAACTATTTCTCAATGATTATACATTTTACCAAAGTATTAGCATGATTGAGTTTTAAAATAAGACAAAAATAATTAGGTGCAAAACATTAAACTATATAGTTAAAGATTGCTCTATTTTTCAATTTGTTTCTAACTTACATAATAGAAAAGTTGATCATACTTCGTAAAAGATATTTGAACTTTGGAATAATTAATAACAAGTAATATTCTAAGTAATTTTAAAGTCAATGTCCTTTTAATTATATAAGATTTTAATACTATTTCAAATAAGAACATTTCTGAAAAAGAAATTAATACTAATCTTAAATTGGTAATATAAATAATCATAACATATAAAATGTATAAAAAATTGTTTTAAAACATTTTTATTACTATTTTAACTTGATATTCTTTTTTTGAAAACTAGTAATAATAAAAATTCATCGCTTAATTTTTTATTTTAATATTTTACTTTCAACATCATATTTATAACATCAAAAATATAAAAACACTTAAAATTAAAATGTTTTCTATTTTGCAGAGAAAGTATGTTATAAGGAAAATTAAAAGTACACAATAAGTTTTCGTCTTTCCATAGTTTACAAAGTTAATCACATATTTTCATTTTATCTTTCACATTTAATATTTAACAGGTGAAATAATAATATTCTTTATAATCTCTAGATAAAATATAATTAAAAAATTGTAACAAAATTTTTTTTTAATTTTTAAACGATTTTGAACAAAATTTCAAAAATGGAGATAGAAAAATAAAATTCTAGCATCTACAAGGAAAATACTTTTAAGTTTTATTAAATATAATTACACTTTATTAAAAGTGATGTAGAAAAAGTATACATTTTGTTCAAAGTACAGGTTTTTACCTTGAACATTGTAAGATACATAATTAAGATTTAACTTATACGTTTTAATGAATAAACGCTCTGAATAGTTTCTGATGATGAAATAGAAAAAATCATTTGTAACCTTCTAAACATTTGCCTTTGAAAATATTTTGTAATTTTATCAAGTAAAATAATATCTCATAATGGAAAATATAGTTTGTAACTTCCAGAAGAAAAAATTAGAGAACCATTTCATACAACTCTAAAAACAGATTAAGCGCTTCTATTTCTTTCTGACTGGAGTTTTGTGTGTAGTTTGATCTAGTTGAAGTAATTCCTGAGAAATTTACCGATTTTATTTTTCAATAAATGTTTCAACCCACGCGCAAAATGTTTTTTATGAATAAAAACGTTTCTATGGGAATCCTCGTATAAACTTATTATATCTTCTTCAGTTGCTAATGGTATCCTAATTGAACGTTCATATAAGACTTTTTTTCCATAATTAGGCAATTACGAATAGTAAAATTTTCTATTCTAAGGAAACAGTCTAAACAAGGATTATATTGATCAGGTCTTCATTTTTTCATCGATTGTAAAATACAATCTTCGTGTACAAACTACGGATGGCACTCGCAATCTTCACCTTCACATTTGGTTTTACTTACCTCCTGTAAAAGAAACAATAGCTTTAAACCATATGATATTCCCTTTCAACTATTTTTGAACGAATGAATTGTTTTTCCATAATTACTATCTTTTTAATTAATTTCTTAATAACTAAATATCTTATTAAATTTAATGTATTTACTCTGAATGTAGCGTAATTGATGTTTATTTTATATTTGATATAGAGTTCTCATTTGACATAAGTTTATTTCTTCTCTGATTAGGAGAGGCAACTAGATTTTAATTTTCTTCAATCATCTTAAAATAAGTTAAAGAAGAAGTTTTCTAATAAATTATTTTCTTAACGCTTAAACAAATAAAGATTTTTAAAATATTTCTTTTGCCATCTTTCACTTTTAAATACAGAAGGCTAAATTTCCATTTATTCTATTTAGCCATCTATAGTAATTATGTAAGGAAAAAATTAACATTTGAAAAGTTTTGCAGCCAAAAATAAAATTCTGATTGTTTAAACAAATACTTACAATCATATCTTCTTCATTATCTTCAGCTAACAATGTTAAAGTCTGCATAAAGTTATTATATTTTTCTGTTAATTCCAGATATTGATCTTGTGTGTCCAACTGTGTACCCGCTTCATTGGCATTTTCCACTAGTTTAGAACTCATTATTTTATTTTGATTATCTTCTAAAATAAATAATAAAAGATGAATATCAAATAAATGTATTTGTTCAAGTAATATCATTTCCAATTTCTAATTTTGAGCATTCACCAAATTTTAAGGAGACACTTATATTGTTACTCATTATTTTGCTTTTGAAATTATTTACATCAGAAATTTATAATAATAAATCAGGTTAAGATGAAGTAGAGTCCTATTCTAAGTTAAATTTTTATTATTTTAATTTTGATTTTTAATTTATAAAATATATAATCTATTTTTAATTGAACGAGTCTTCTGGAAAAGAAGTATAATAATGAAAAATTAGGACAATTCTTACGAATGTTTATTAAAATATTAGGCAGGGGAAATTGAGTGTTCTTATTTTTCTTTTATATCTTCTTATGTTGACAAGAATTTTTCTGTTTCAAAGATTTTTTAAAAACAAATCTGTATCATGTAAGTATGGTATTCGTTATTTTGTGTCTCGCGTTTTTTATACTCGAGAAAACATGTTAGAACATGTTATGTTGCCCAATATTGAATTAACATTTGCTGCGCTCTGTCGTTCACCACGTGTTAAAGGAATATTCCTGTCGCCGTGTAAAAAATATAATTCAAGAACAGTGTATTTATAAAGCCATTCATAATAGGGAAAATGGAAACTTTCCTTTGATCTGTACAGATTGATTTTATAAAGTTGATAATCGACAGAAACATTGTTGTGTTATTCGTTCTGTATTAGACGAAAACACTGTGACCAGAGGCACATGGAAATTTTGAGTGGATCATATTAATCTTTTAGAAATTTATAATATCTATATTTCGAGACATCAATATTTGAATAGTTTTGACATTTTTGAATAAGCTTTGTGTACTTTACTTATAGTTAAAGTGGAGGATAGAGAGAAACTAATTCACAAAAATATTAACGCTGCGCTTCCTAGTGATTGAAAGTGTGAAATTTAAAAGCATAGGTAATCAGAAAGTTCTTCGTTCAAAAAAATTGAAAATTATTTTAAAATAATAAGTATTATTTTTAAGTACTTTACTGTCTGTGTATACAAAATTTTTTATATAGGTCCTCCTTTTCATATTCAGATAAAAATAAATTGAATTTCAAAAGTCTTAGTATTTGTTGAATTCAGACGTTGTAATATAAAAACTAAAATTCCACCAATCACATAGAATATATCTAGTTTAAAGTACGAAGTTCTTAAATAATATTCTAAAGGTAATATATTTATTGCAGGCTTTAAGGAAGTTTTCTATAATTATTTGTGATAAAATATAAACGTAAGCAGATCTACCGCTACAATACATGAAAATACCAAAACGCTCATTATATTCTACTGATATTGCACCTACATACTACTATCAGTTGAAATTTTAGGAGATAATTCTATTTTCATAATTTCAACCTTTTATTTTAAAACTTTGAAAGCTTACACATTTGAAAGTAAAAAACGTAGTGATGGAAGCATTACTCCTTGAAATAAAATAAATTGATTAGATATAATTACATTTACATTTTTCACTTCAATTTTTTATTCTCTGTAGAAAGTAAAACTAAAACTTATTCTAAGATAGTATTTTATTGTATCTCACTCTCTGCTTACATGCAGAAGATTAATTCATTTAAAATGAAATATTTTAAGCTACAAATGTTTTTTGTATAATCTAATAATAAAAGCTCATGAGATTTAAATATTAAATCTTCACAGTAAATGATTGGTTTTTAGAATTAGCAGGTATTTTCTATACAATAATTCAGCATCCTCTTGCACGATTTTGGGCCGTGCAGTACCTATCTGGATGCTAATTACTGTTTACCAATCACCGTTTTTCGCGCATATACAAACCAAGCTTTCATTTCAAATAATGTGTTGACACCCTATTATGCCTCATTAAGATCTTCGATCACCACTCCTTGCTGTTAACCAAATTCTCTTAAAATTACTTGAAGTCGGAAAATGCGATTCTACACTTTTGATTCAAACGTACTTAAGAATTAAAAAACGTTCCTTAGTAAACTTATTTCGAATCTGTAGATGCTCTATTCACACAAATTGCGCACACTACTACTACTTATTAGAATTTTATTAAACTCATACAAAATGTGCGTACTAATACTACTTGATGCTAATTTGGTCTATTTACCTATACTACTCATGAACAAATTAAGAGTAATTTGTTTTTACTACTTTTATTTAGGAACAAAAACGATTATCTACTACGATGTTAGTTTGATTTCTTCCTAGCTGTTATATTCTTTACTAATATTGAACAATTCTTTTACTTGAATAAAGTTTAAAAGTTACCAGTCGCTCCTCGTTGTTGGGAAATAACTGGGTTAGTACTTCTATTATAGAGAAAACAAATTTTTCCTTTAACACTTTACACTAATTCATATTAAAATACCGGTATTATCCATCAAAGAAAATATTACATGCACCTGCTTAAATGGTGGTTTGGTGACGTGTTATCTCTCTTTCCCTCTCGTTTTAATTCAGTTTCTATCCTATGAAATGACTTCTCTCTCTGTCCCTCAGTATATGTATATCTTTGTCTTGCCTAATTAATTTTCTTAGTTCAACTTAGTTGGTTGCCGTTCAGTCAGTCCTTATACATTAAAAAAGGCTGGTATTCAATTGAGTTATATCCTGCAGACTTCCATAAGCAAAAAGCATCATTCGCAAATTTTTAGTATTGTGTGTGAAGCACAATGTTTAAAATCACGTCTTACTTAAAATATTATATACCTGTAAAAGCTGCACAGCAAATGCACAAACGACTAAAGGAATAAGTCATTTAAGAACAAAGTATAATGAAGAGACAAAGAGGAGAATAAACTTCTGCACAAACAAAAAAAATGTAATCAAGACTAAGAAAGATTGAACTGGTCATCCACATGATTAAACAACAAATCTATTATATTGTATTTCTAGAGATGAAGTCGAAATGCATTTTTATTATTTTTAATTTCGTTCAAACAAAATTTCTCTTTCGCAAGCTACAGGAATTATATCAGCAGGATACCTATAGAAGTGAAAAGAAAAAAGGGCCATGAACGACAAAAAAATCGCTGAATATGATCATGTTAATACATATTTGAAGAAATTTAACATTTTGAATACAATAAACTTCTTCCAAGACAAACTCTTGAATATTCCACTTTTAACAAACACAAAACGAGTAATACAAGCCTTTTAACAATACAATACAATACTTTTTAGTAATACAATACATAGTTTGCATATAAATATAACTTCAATGATCTACATCGCTAACCCTCCGTTCCCCACATGAATAATACAGCTAGCAAAAGTTCTCTATAACTAGAATTATTATATGAACTCATCCGAAAAGTTTTCTCTGAGAGAAACACTGGTTTTAATATAACTAAAAGGCAAGTTCGTATGCAATCCTAAAATCAAGGCAGCCATACAATTCCTTTAAAAGATCGTAGGGAATAAGATCTCATAAAACTATTGCATTGACAACTACAGTCAAATTGAAATAACAAAGTTCAATATAGTTTTAAGTCTTTTAGACAGATTTCGCTCACGCCATCAATCAAACTCAAGAACCTTTGGTTGCAAACCCTGCCGGATATGTATCCCATCCACTCATATGGAAGTTCAAAGCTTGATAATTCAAGAAAATGTGGTGAAAATTTTTCTGCAAATATCATAAGGTCTGTATATAGTGTATGATTGTGTATTGTAAAACTTCAACAGTCCGATTTGCATTTCGTGATAGTCGTAAGTGTAGGACTACAAATATTCTTCTATAGCTTAAAAATAGAATTAGAAAATACCTTCCTTGAGTAATCATACCTAGTTAAAGCTGGAAATCTACTAACAGTCGTAAAGGCTACAGTCTTTCATAGTATTTTATCAAAAAAGGCAATAATTCTTATAAAATAGGCTAACAGCTGCACTGCTTAGCTACGAAAGAACCCATACTACTATCGATTATGTTGGATAATGCATATTTTAGGTTTCGCACACCTAGACCTACGTATGTACCTAAATGCATGGAAGTAGAATATTCTACAAAATCGTATATTTAAGGCTTTTTTTCAATAATCGATTCTTGAAATATATTTTGAAATATATTCTCAATCTATGACGTATAAACTATGATACTCATTTCTATTCTATGATTTAATTTCTGAGAGGAACTTCAAAATATATTATTTATTGTATTTTCTCCTAATAATTTATTTGAAATAAGAATAATTCTTCAAATATTTCTGAGAAATTTCCAGGAATATCCAAACTATATTCTATGGATATTCTGCAAATACTGAATTGCAAACATCTTTGAACAGTCTACTGCTCTTCTTTCTATTCTTAGCAACTTTAGATTAATTGGCGTGAACTGTAAATCCTAATGGTCTATGCTATATGACTCAGCACGAAAGTATACTGAACATCTTAACAATAACTGGCGGCTTTAAGTCGTTTTTATAAGTTAGTTCCTCAAAATAAAAGCACAAAATATTTGTTTTTTATTTGATGGAGAACTTAATCAATATTTGATAATACATAGCATGGTCTAGTCAGTAACTCTTACACTATACAGAAAAATTTAATCACCTCACTTTCGAGAAAAATAATTCTATTCCAACAAAATGTTATGTACCGCAGCATCAGAAATTAAGCGTACTAAAATTTATTTTCTAAAATTATCTGGTTTCAGTATTTCTAACTTCAACAGAAGATCAAGAATGTACAACGACAAAGTTCAAAAAAATCTTTAAAAACTAATGAAACTATGTTCATTAAAAATAAAATAAAATCCTATTGCAAATGTTTATTACTACAGTAATGAATTTCACTCTAAAACCTTAGGGAAACTGAAAAATGGTGAGCGAATTAGATGACCTAATGTATATATATATTAAGTGGTATGAATAACTGCTATTTGGAACTGTTATTTTATAACAGTTACAGCGTAACAATTATATGCAGTAACCACAGGTACCCATTTTCGGACTTTGTCATTTTAGAGTAGAATTTCGACTTAGAAGAAAAAAATTAAGGTAAAAATCTCGTAATTTTTCTAATAAATATATTTAAAACATTTTCAAAGCATGTGCATTAATATATTAAATTTTGGCGGTACACATTTTTTAGATCTTCAATCTTACTTACACGGAGAAATTTTCACCATTATTTATACTTATAATATTTTAAGGAAAATGACAAAATTACAAAATTATTCTTTCAACAGTAGAGTTTACAAAGTTCTCTGAATATTTTCTGGTATTTTCATTTCATACAGATTTGAAAAAAATATTAGGGTCGCTTTCCAAAACTTTAAAATTATGAACTCACACACACACACATGTACTATAGGAATGGAGGTCAAATTTGTTAAAGTTTGCGGCTGTTTCCAAAAAATATTAACTAATGTTAGGTGTCGTGTTAGTTTGTCACTCGTAGTCTAGTTGGCTCGGTTTCAAGTAACACCGCCGTTTGGGTTATTTTGCCGGGTACAAAAATTTTTCCCGCTGGCGGTTGGTGTTCAGTAAACCGATGGCAAAGACTAATATACAATCGGTAAATTAACAAGCAAATACCTTAGCAAGCTGATGACGCTCGGTCACATGTCTTTGGCTTCGGGATGTATTACTTCTGGATGTTTAGGTGTTATTTTACTAAATTATTATTATTATTATTAATATTATTATTATATTCCTTAAATCTCCTATATGTCCTTTGATTTACTCTATTTTACATGTCCAGTACATTTGCATGTTAATCCGCTAATCGTCTGGCGCTACGTTAAAAATAAAAGATTATGGGCTCGAATCCCGTCTGGGGCATGCATATTTCTAATTTAGGAACTTTTTACAATGTGACAGACAAAATAAAGTAAACCAAAGCTGAATTTTTATCTTAGACTGTTATACAATCGTTAATAAGGCAGCGATTTCAATGTCCCGTTATCGCATCCCGCCTGGGACAAAACTATTTGTAATTATGGCATATAAATAAACTGTCCGTACAAAATCAAGTTAACATATGTTAAATTTCTGTTAAAGTGTTAAGCAAGAATCAGTAAGCAAGCAAATCAAAATTCAAGGTTTGAATCCTGCCTTTAACATGAATATTTCTAATTATTGATGTTTTATAAACTTTTCGTACAAAATGAAATTTATCAAAGCTAAATTTATTGTTAAACTGCTAGCCGTCCCGTCTCAGGCCAATAACGTGAGGGTTCAGGGCTTAATTTTAGCCTCGGACTGTAAAATCAGCTTTATAGCTGACGGTTTCTTTTAATGTCCACCACGAAACAACACCGAAGGTATTCCATCTTCAACCATGAGCATGTGAAACAAACAACAGTTGCCCACGCCTGCCAAGTTTCTACTAAGCCTACTTAAGTGATGCTTTATTATATTTAATGGCATAAATAATAAGTGAGCAAAATATTCCAGGCAACACAGGAGGTGTTAAAGAACATGATCTATCTTGAACCAAGAGAATACGAAACAAACAAAAGTTGCCCATTCCGACCAAGTTTGTGGTAAATGTAATATCTCTGAGTATATATCTCAATATCATCGTTCCGAGACTACCAATCCGGTCTAAGTAAAAGTTGCCTAAAACCCATAAATAAATAATTAAATTGTTCTCATCACTCGATTGCAGTTTCATAGATATAAGGATTATTAAATAAACTATGTAAACTTAAATGGAAACTCAATTTTTAAAATAATGAAAGTGGATACAAAACTTTCAGAGACATAAGGAACATATCTTATACACTTCTTTATACTATTGTTTCAGCCAAAATTAGATTAATGCTTTCAAATACAAGAAAAATGTAGTTAATGCCGTTTTTTATATTAACTTCTTTATATTTCTGTTTCTGGCAACAGCAGCAAAAGTTTGATTAAGGTTCTCCGTTTATTTCACAAAAGAGCATGAATAAACTAAAATACTGCATCCTGCCACAAGTGTGCAAAAAGCATACGTTTTAAGAATATTATCTGAAAGTGCATATTCATGCAAAAAATTTCAGACAAATAATATTTTTCACTTCAAATTGAACTAAATATTTGGCTCTGGTGTTTGGGTTCGTGCCCTGTAAGCTTTGTGGTACAGAAACATTATGTATTCTCCCACTTTCTTCGTTTGGGTACTAATAAACAATATTCGCCGTTTCAAACAGTTTCCGTTCAGTCAACGTTATCATGCTACTTGAGGAATCGTTTACAATAAATCGTGGCAATCAAACTGGCAATGCTTATTCTAAAAATTTCGTTAAACTTGTCAATTTCAAAACTCTTTAAGCAATCTTTAGAATAAGAGTTGACAATTAAATCGAGTATCAAACTCGGTTTCATATTCGTAGCCAGGTTGTAAGGTAAAGGCGGCTATAAATAGAAAATATGTGTACTTCATTCATATAAAATATATTTAATTTCCAAGCAGCACAAAACACAGCTATCCACGTTAATCCTTTTATCCAATTCGTATGAAGATATCTTCAACTAATAAAAGGCACTGGTAAACCACCGCCACTTCACTGGTAATGCTCTGACACCTTGAAGTTAAAAGGTGCCTTGGGGCAGAGCACCCAACGTAATCATTTTTCAATAACTTAACAAGCATCCGTAAGTTCACCAACTCTGCATCAACAAAGTGTAGACACACAAGTTCGAGTTCAGCTGGTGGGCATTACCCTAATTCAAAATAAACCTACTCGTGATAATTTCCTAGTAAGTATTATTTTCGTATTGCGGAGGGCCAAAAATAATTTAACAACTGCAACCACAGAATGCAATTCTTCAACAAAAACTATATTTTATTTGAATTTTTCCATTCCCTTAGCGTCTCAAACTAGACAGTCTTGAGTTAAATTCCAGACGCAAACAAAATTTTACCAACGAGTGTAAGTCTGCAGCAAGAAACAATCTAATTACACAAGTTCCTTCCAAAACCCTCTCCCTCTATCTTATTCCGACTTCAGTTCGGCCGTAAGTAACTTTAATCAAAACTGTTAAGAGAAGATATTCAACTACAATTATTTTAGTATCGACAAAATGGTTCAAAAATTAAAATGAAAAAAGCGATCCCAGATTCAAATCCCGGTAGAGACATGAATGTTTGTGATGCAAAAACCAAAGTTGGCATCCTAGAATATTAACTTCAAGATGAGACTATCTAATAAAAATAGTAAGTTGAATAAAAATAAAGTACTTACTTTTTAGTCTGATGACAATGATCTTGTAACACAACGTTCAACTTACAGATAAAGTAAAAAAATCAAAACAGAGTTGGTCAAACACTTCTCAAAAACAAAATCTCTTAAACAGTAAAGCCAAAGGTTCTGGTCAAACATCTATATAATTGTAAAAACGCCTAGAGTTTTCTATTGTGTCCTTCAGAGAAACTAAACATTCAAAAACGTCTGGAACATTCTCTCCCGAAAGGATTCTAATCTGGTTATCTATTTCAAGCTTTTCCGCAAAGCACCGCAGCTGCAAAATAACTATGCATTTCTCCTAAGCCCACTCCCTGGTTTCAGTCAAAATTATTGAGACCTCTTCTTCACAATTCACGGCTAGTTGGAAACTTCCGATGCAGAAGAAAGAAACAAAATACATTCAAGGGAAAACATAAAAGTCGAGTTGTAAAATATATTTTTATGACGGCGTAACAAAATCAAATTATCGCTTCATTATAATGTATAATATCTTTTTATTTGACCCAAAAATGTGGTTTTAAATTTTCAAAAGCTTTTATAGTTGTGTTCTTACATTCTGTTCTCCTCTACAGACGTTGTCACAAGCAATTGCTGGCAATAAAGCAATCATGGCCTTATTCACAATGAATGCAATGTTCAGAATTTTCTAAACAGCCAAACTAAACCCCTCCGTGGTTCATTTCTTAACAACACTCAGATTACGGTTAGGTTTTATTACAGTTCGACCGAAAAGTAATTTAACCGTTTTCCAGGCTACGACCATTATAGGCAGGTGCAAAACAGAGAAATTTTGAGAAACTTCTAGACGCGTCAGTTTAAGATGGTTCTTTTCTATTCGTTAGGAAAAAAGCGCAAAAATCTGAGCCAATTGGAATTTCTCAAGCTTTACTTCAAGAAGACGATTCTATTAGTTAATACTAATATTAGTACAGAAAAATAATTTACACTCAAAAGTCCTGCCAGTCTCTGACAGACAACGAGGTAGTAGGTTTCTTTCAAATCTCCAAAGAATCGTAACTTCCACTATACATAAAATAACTGCGTTTAACTTAAATGATGAATCTTAAAATATTTCTTAATAAAAATTATAATGTCTGATACACTATAAAAAGAAAATTCAAAAATTGAACTTAAAGTTATAATATTGTGTTGTATAACTTCGCAATCAACATGGACGGCGCGGATCGGTACGTAGCGAGCGTTTCATGCCGGTGCTTACGGTTTCATCCTTTGCGTTACCGCGGCTTGGCGACCGATGCGAGCGGTGCGGCAACTAGGCGGCAGGATAATGGCGGATGAAAATAAATATTAAATATAATTTTATAAATCCAATCAATTAATTCATTTTATCACATATCTCATCTTCTATTAAATATACAACCTTCTAAGTTCTAGGGTGACACCTATAGCAATACTATCCAATAACAATAAACAGCCTAAAGGCTATATAATAAAACCAAAATCCATATAAAGTTTGGCATATATTACCAATTACCACTCTATACAACTGTAAGCTAACAGGTAACAAAAGAGTGACGACTACGTAAGTAAATTCATCGCAAAACGTATTTGGACAACCACATACTACTGTCGAAAGAAATATTTTCAGTATCCTTTTGTGTACAAGAACAGTCTACGCAGTTTATTGAAGTAATCCACACCGCGTCAGGCTAGCCAAACTTGTTGGAAAGCCATGGTTTACCGTTGGATACATCATAAAGAAACATAAAACAGAGCAATTATTGAACAATAGAATCCGTTCTGGCCAACCAAGGCAACTAACTGCCCGGAATGAAACTTACATTCTTCATTCTGCGAACAAAACGAGATAAATTAGTACTAAAGATTTGTCTACTTCACCCATCTAGGGTATGTAAGTTAATGTTACACCACAAACAATCCAAGATTCATTGAAAAAATGGGATTGAGAAGATGTTTATCCAGGGTGTGAATACTGGCCACTCTATTACTAATTACACAACTCCAAATCATAACAGACTCCAACATTTTTACCAGTTGAAGCAATGTTCTGCTTTCTGAAAGCTTCGTTCTTCTTTCGCCACACGTCCTGATATCCATCACTACAATAAAAAAATATCTTCGTCTCATCCTAAAAAAAAAAAAATACTTTTTCCATAATTCCACGCACTCATATGGATATTTCTTGGAAAATTAAAACTTTTCTAAAAGTTATCTTCTGATATGTATGTTTTGTTTCTGGCTACACATCTTCTGAACCACAGTTTCCTTGTTCACATCTACACATCTGTAACATTAACTTGCATATCCTAAGCAAGTGAAGTAGCCAAATCTTTATCACTAATTCTTTGAGTTTTGTTCATAGAATGAAGAATGTAGGTTTCATTCCGGGCAGTTAGTTTCCTTGGTTGGCCAGAACGAACCCCGAATAATTGTTCTGTTTCAGGTTTCTTTATGATGTATCCAACGGTAGAGCATGACTTTCCAACAGGCTTAGCTATGTCTCAGCGCCTTTTACCTTTCGCACGTAATTTGAAATTAAAGTGAGTAGTTCCAATGTTGTTCAACTCAGTTTGTCTCCCATGCTGTTTCTCTATGCCTGACACGGAGTGGATTGCTTCAATACACCACGCAGAATTTCAATTTCAATTTCAATTTATTCAGCTTGTTAGCTTACGAATAGTAAGCATTACAGTTGTCAGATAACAAAACATTACAGATTATCAGTTAAATATTCAGTCATTGTGTAATAAGACTTTTGTACAAAGAAATTGAACAGTCTTCTCTTAAATATATTAATATTGCTTATACCTTTCGTGTCTAGCGGAAGTTTATTGTATAAG
>JAGDQP010007930.1:35387-65155 GCA_022664845.1 Lepisma saccharinum | reverse complement strand
CAGCACAGGATTTTCGAAACAGCGAATATTTCAATATAGGTTCTGACTCCTTCATTCAATGTTCAAGAAGATGATATAGTCACGGAAAAAGGTATTACGGGAACAAGCATCTATTTTCTTTTTAATTTCGCTCATAGATAGGAACCCATAGCTTGAACCTGTCACTTGCAGTCCCTTAGACATATCACGGCTTAGGTATATGTGAGTGCCTGACCCATAAATATAAGGTAAATGGAAAAAACAAAAACAAAGCATTAAATGTTACGTTCCCGAAATACATTTTTAGGTGACTTTACACCGCAGGATATTGTCCCTTAGATATGCGAGGAACTTTAGACCCCACAGAACATGTTTGGCCATTAAATAAAAGTTAAATAACTGAATAATATTCTCCCAGAGAGCATGCAACAAATATAAGCTCTACACAATAGAAAGGAAGGTATATTCCCACTATATACCAGCATTATTCATGCCTGGATAATTTCAATACATGGACTTTACATTTTATATGTCAATGTCCGCCTTGGGAAGATTTCAGAATTATTTTTAACTTTCCAATTACATTTTAACTTTCTACTACTACTATACTTTTTATCCTTATTGCGTTTAAATACAAGATTTTGAAGTGCAACGTGCACTTTTCTCTAATGTTCAAGATTATTTCTATTCTATGGGAATATACGAGTATTAGAAATGTTTTTCATGATACCAAGCAATCTGATCGTGGTAAAAGTCCCGGCGTATTTCTAATTACCCAGGAATACTCCCGGAATATTAGGAATTAAAATGCAATAATCGTGGAATATGCTTATTGCGAGAGATTTACTTTAAACACATGCAGAGAATGAGAAACAGTAGTCTAAAAACACGTAAATAATCGTATCATAGAACTAACATTTGTTCTGGGAAATTTTAAGAGAAAAACAAAACCCAGAAAAGTATTTTTTCTAATGTTGAAAACAATACTTCTGCAACTTTATAGTTTCTTACGTATATTTTCCTCTCATTTTTGAAGGTAAAGTAGAGAATATTCTTAGAACGCAACTACAAATGCTGTGCTGCTTCAGAGCTTGTGTGTATAGGTAGACTGGTAGTCATAGTAGCGTGTACGCGAAGGATATGTTTTTATATGTTATATATATATTCTTTATTCGTATTTTAGGAAAACTTAAAATTGATACGTCTATGAAACACCGACGTGGATGACGAAGCTATGTAAAAAAGATATAATGTAGTTAAAAAAAAACTGGCATCTGTGGGTAGGGTTCGAACCAACTTGGTCAGCTTTATGGACACAAAGAAAGAAAACGAGAATGAACACGACGCTACAACCTCGGCTACGAATCAAGATGGTAGAAGAAGCTTCGAGCTAAACTATTGTACAAATGTAAACAAAGTAAAAATTATATAAAGCGCCTTTTTGTTTAACTTTCCGTATTTCTTGTATCTATGATCTAATATTTCATTTAATGTTATTTCCCTAGATTCTATACATATGAAAACTATATCCTACAATTTGGTAAAAAATTTTAAAAAGCAGTTTAACGTCCCAAGTGAGAGGAAGCATCACTTCATTACTACTGATTACGTGCTCTGATATCGCTATTAAATTTATTTTATGATCAATAATAGTGAAAGAATAACTTCCTTCAATTTATTTAACCACAGATAATGTTTGTCAGTAGGCTATAAGATTTTCTTAAAATTTATTTATTACTTTATAGGCTCAAACCGGAGAATTTAGTAGCTGTAGAAACAGGTGTAACTAGTAAGTAAATCAATCTCTTTAAAAACAGGAGAGTGGATACTCATGTTTTGCGACGTTGCCACATAATGTATATCAGAACTTAGTTTTTTTCGAGACCAACAAGTGGGTTTTCTAAAAATTATAATAAATAACAAATAAATAAATTACGACAAACAAAATTGGCTCTGTTTTGTAAAGGAACTTATCTGTTGATGAATGGCTTATTCCTAACACGTTTCTTACAGTGGAAAACATTTAATTTTGTAATTTGGGCTTTTGAAAGAGACCACTCATTTTATCTGTCTCAAGAATCTACCATGTAAGTATCCAGTTTTTTCTACATATATATAATGGTAAAACAGGTAGAAAAAGATACTTACGTGGTAAATTCTTGAGGGTTACAATAAGAAAAGCTAACTCCCATTCTCGACATAACTACTTTATAAGAAGGCTAACTACTATACTATGCTCTTTCTCATTCCCTACTACGGTATGGAATTACATTTTGGTGTACCCAGATTAACCTTCGTAAAATATTTACACAGCCAGACGAACTTCACAAACACAATAGAAAAGCTGTACGTTTAGCAAAAGCGTTTTCGACTTGTAGGAGAGAAAATGTACAGGTGTGGGACTGGTGTTAAGGAAACGCCATTTTGTCAATTGATACTGGGGGTGGTCAGGTTATGGAGGCGATAAAATGACTAGATGGGTCGGAGAAAACACGAAACGGAGAGGAAAGTGCGAAGGTTACTAGAAGCAGGTAAGGGGCTTCCTGAAGGAATAAGAGTGTACAGAATCAGAGGGGAGGGGGAATAATAATAATAAAGATGAAGGGGAGAACAAAGAAACAATATAGAAAAATAGAATAAAAGCGCAACTAGAGACGGAACAAAGAGGAGAAAGGAAGAAGAAGAAGACACTGCACTGCAGGAAGTTACAGGCAGTTGAGGCCGGGTTCATGGTTGGCGCAAAGGATAGAGATTACGTTTGCTCCCATCTCTTTCTAACTGTGGCAGGACTTTCAGGATTCTGACTCGAAAAGTTTCGTCAAATGTGGAGCCGTGATAAGAAGTGTATTCGGGTATGGGGAGGTGTGGAAGTCGATATTTGAAGGAGTGGCGATGGTTGTTGATACGGAATGTTAGAGGAGTTTGGGTTTCGCCTACGTAGAAGGCGGAACATAGGTTACAGAGTAGGAGATACGAGGTTGGAAGATATGCAACTGCCGGAGTGACGGAAAGTGTACGTCTTGTGAGTGACAGGATATACGAAGGAAAAACTGTGATCAAAAATAGGACAGGTTTTGCAGCAGGTTCTATTGCACTTGGCAGGTATGTGGGGAGGGGGCTGGATTGGATTAGATTTTTATTGTGTTCCGGCGACCACATATACATGCTGTTGGACACAGTGGTATGGAACATGTCAAGTTTACAATTGATATACAAGGATTAAGACATTAGACATTGAACACACAACAGTCAAAATGGCTGTAAGATATGAATTTAACAATAAGATACGATAGCATAATTATAACAGACATGACAATAATTGCCGGACGAGTAACCGTGCGGTCTGAGGCGTTAGTTCAACGGCTCGAAGGTCCCGGGTACGAGTTCTGGCAGGGGCCTGGGTGTGAATGGGCGAATCGTGATGGGCCGAAGTGAAAAGTTACTCTAGCCTGCCCTAAATAAAAATAAAGTTTACCAAATATATACAATAGTCATAGCAATTATGGTTGTGAACCATATGTACACAATACAATAATGTTCGTTGATTTCAATACGATCCCATATAACTCCAGCAATACCATCATAATACATAAAAAAATAAATGAAAGTCGATTACGTTATATATGTACATCATATTTACAAAATATCCAATAATAATTACTTAACACAAGCACTTACATTATTTCAGTAATTGTAAGTTAAATGCACTAGCGTTGTAACTATGGATCTTAGCTGTCTTCCAAGAACTCACCTACACTATAATATGGTTTCCTGGTTAGCAGCTTTTTAGTAATCGTTTAAATATGGTAGGGTTGGGTGATTTCTTTATGTAATTAGGAAGTTTAATGTACAGTTTAATACCGATGTACATGAATGAATTGGTACTTAGAAATGCTGCGGTATGGAATGAATTGAACCGATTTATGTCTCGTATGATAATCGTGTCTGTCATGATTTTGTTTGTTTTATTCTGTCCTTGTTACTGTGTACAGCCACAGCACTTCATACATATATAGAGATGGTAAGGTCATGTTCAGTTGTTCAAAGAGTCCCCTGCATGAAGTTCGTCTGGCTGTGTAATATTTTACGAAGGTTAATCTGGGTACCCCAAAATGCAATTCCATACCGTAGTAGGGAATGAGAAAGAGCATAGTATAGTAGTTAGCTTTCTTAGTAAAGTAGTTATGTCGAGAATGGGAGTTAGCTTTTTTATCTTGAAAATAACTGAGGAAAGTTTATTAGCCTGGTGACCTGCATGTTCATTCCATTTTAATTCGTCATCCATGATAATGCCAAGAAATTTTATCGTAGTAGAAAATTCTATTTCAGTGTTCATCATGTTAATTTTCTGCGGGGATTTGATGGTTAATTGGTGCGGATGAAAATGAATACAATTTGTTTTTCCTGGGTTTACCTTAAGTTTATTAATATTGAACCAATCAGTGAGCTGAAATACGGTAATGTTTTGTTGCATTTCCCTATTTGTCGATTTTAGCAATATATTGGTATCATCGACATCGAGAGTTGCTTTCCCGTGTGTTAGAATTTTAGGTAGACCGTTAATATAGATGAGAAATAATAACGGACCTAGAACTTACCCTTGTGGAACTCCTACGTTTTGTTTCTTAGGGGAAAAATTTACTTTACTTACTACTCCAGTGTTTTGATTGGTGTGACTGATTGCAACTACTTGTGTTCTATTAGATAAGTATGATTTAAGTCACATGAGAGGTATGCCTCTTATGCCATATTGATACAATTTACTGTCGAAGGCTTTACTAAGGTCGCAGAATAGACCAATGGGATATTGCTTGTTATCAAAGCCTTTTAACACTTTTTTTTTTTTTTGCATAAAGTCGTAGAGAGCCTTTAATAAATCCATGTTGTGATGTTGACAGTATATTATGATATTTTAGATGACTTTTTAATCTAGTGCACATGACGGATTCAAGTATTTTTTTTAAAACACGGAAGTAAGTGCAATAGGTGTATAGTATTTTACATCCTTTCTGTTACCGTTTTTGAACAGTGGTTTTACGATTGTTCTCTTTAGACACCAAGGAATTTACCTTGGCTGAATGTTAGATTTATTAAGTCTGCAATTGGATGAGCGATAATATAAGAACAATGTTGTACTATAGCTGTTGGAATTTCGTCATATGGGGTATGCCAGTTTGAGAAGCTTTTGGAGGACCTAAAGGCTGGTGTGGTACTGGGTGAGAAGATTGGGAGTGAAGAGAGCTTCGCGGGTAGATCGGTTGGAGTTGGGGTGATTACAAGCACGGTCTAGTTGTTTACGGATGAGGTGTTTGGGATATCCACGGTCAGTGGGAGCTGAGGAGAGGGTACTGGGATAGTTTTGGAGCAGATATATATATACACATAGATGTATGGAAGGATGGATGGATGGATGTACCGTCACAGTCAGAAATAGGAGTAAAATTTGCAGATGAATCATGAAGAGTAGCAAATTATATTTATTTATTTATTGCATATTATTTTTTATTACATTTATTAGACTGCAGTTTACTATCTTCTCAAACGTCATCTTCTGGTGGCACTATCGTTTGTATTGGCAAAGCAAGAAAATACACATGATAAATGGCTGTGTTAATGCATTATTTTTCGGTGTCCTAAGACGACCTTCAATTGTTTGTGGAAAATCAACACAAAAAACGTTGATTTTGCTGATTCAGCACAATGAAGAGTATCATACTTGCACTATCACAGTGTTGAATACCGGCAGTGTTAGATCGCACAATTAACAATGCGGATTTAACACGGAGAAGTGTTGAATTAACACAGCTATTTTTTGCAGTGTACCAATTTCGGCCTTTGTGGAAGGGCGAAATTCCCAGATACCTATTTATACTTCCCCGAATCATTATTGCTTTTCTACTTTCTAGGGGAGAACTTGCTAATACCTTGCCGAATGATATCAAAAATAAAATAATCATAATTTTCAAATTAACGTAATGGAACCTGAACTCAGAACATGGTACAAAATTTTTTAACAGTGACTTATCATAACACCGGACAATACCATATCCAATATCTTTGAATAGCCATGTCTTACTGCCTGGAGCGTTAGAACTCGTTATTCATTACAATGGAAATAATGCAGTGTGATCCATGGCTATTAGACAATTTGAACTCACAAACACTTCATGACATGACATTATCAGACATAGAGGACTTGCAATAGTTCAGGTAAATTTAAAACTGTGAGTAATAGTGCTTTCATCAAACGCTGTGTTTGGTGTGGAAGATTACAGAAAGAACATATTTTAACAAACATTAATGCGATTTGCTGTCGAAGAAGAGGTTTGTTAAGTCAACGTTCTGTTCTGCATGAGTTATATCAATCATGGCCAAATGATGCTACAGAAAAAAATGTACGGTTACCAGCGTGCGTTGTATTGGTTCCTTATTTCAAAACTAATCCACATAAGTCATGAGGAGCTACAGAAATTTCATCGGTTAGAGTTATTGTGAATTTCCACGGCACAAAACAAATTGACATATACTCTTATAATTTTACAGATAATTTGTGTTAGAAGTATACTGACCTTGGAAACATTGTTTAATATGCTTTTCATTAACGACACTGGTTCACCGTTAGCTAACCTTAAACTAAAGTTTCTATATTCTGGCCATTATTCAACTATAGATGAAGTAACACAAAAAATACAAGCCAAGACGAAAGGCATCACCTTCAGTTTCGTTTTGTGTAGCGGTAGCTTTGTAGTAGAACACTCACTTCGCGGTCGATTCCGGCTCGTGACATGTGGCTTTGTGGTAGACAAACACCGTGTGTGTGTGTGTTCTCGGGGTCAACCCGTTGTCTCTCAATTTCTTCATTCCACCAATTTTCCTATCATGATCCATTTGACTTGAGCCAAAGTTACCTAAAATTCAAATTCAGTTTCCTTTAAAGAGCCCTTGGTAATAAGCCTCCATTTATTTTAAATATGTTTAAAAAATAATGGACAAATCACAATCAACAACGTTATTTTAGAAAGTGGGCTGGATTCAGAAAATATCTATCAAATTAAGTAATCCGTAATTTGAAAATATTTGTTATTAATGAGAAGTTTGAAGTCATGGGCTATCCCATCTTAAGCTATAACTAACTAACTAACTCTATGGCTTATGGAACTCGCAAGTTCATCGCCGCAGTAACAAACGTTCGCCATTGGATTCTATCCTGTGCAGTATCAAGCCAGTTTTCATCACGAACACCTACTTCTCGAAGATCTCTTCTAATATTGTCCTCCCAACGACGTCTCGGTCTTCCCAATGGCCTCTTTCCATCGGGCCTTCCAACCAGGATAGAATATAATCTTCGTTTTTTCCCCATCCGAGCTACATGGGCTGCCCACCTTAGTCGTCTCGATTTCATTATTTTTACAACATCTGGTGAATCGTACAGTCCGTGGAGTTCTTCATTATGCAGTCTCCTCCACTCTCCAGTCATCTCGTCCCGTTTCGGCCCATATATCTTTCTCAAAACCTTATTTTCAAATACACGTAATTTATGTTCATCTGCTAGGGTCGTACTCCAACTTTCGCAACCGTAAAGTATTACCGGCAGAATAACCGTTCTGTATATTTTTAATTTCAATTTTCCTTGATATTAATCGCGATGTTAGAAGTTTTTGGACTGAATAGAAACATGCGTTCCCCGATACTAAGCGACTTTTTATTTCTTCCGTGACCTCATTTTTGCTTGTTACGTATGCTCCCAAGTATTTAAATTTGTTTACTTTCTCTATGACCTCATCCCTAATTCTTATGTTTTTAATTCCTTCATTCCCTGTGCTTCGGCTTGTTATCATGTATTTTGTTTTATCTATGTTTACCTGTAGACCTATCTCATCGCACGCTTCTACTAAGACATCGGTGTTGCTTTGTAGTGCATCTATATCGTCCCCTATTAAATCTACATCATCCGCATATACAAACAGTTGATTCAAACCATTCAATGATAGTCCCTTTCGGCAAAAAGAATCTTCATAATCTGAAACATTATATATAAATATGTACAAAATGTCAGTGCTGTTGTTTACATGCTTGATATTTAAAAAAAAAAACAAAAAAAAAAAAAACTAGAAGGTGTGAGTTTCAAGGTATCCCCCTCTAAATGATTGCTTTAAAAGAATGTATATATTATGATTGGCTTCTTTGTGTTTTTAGACTTTGTACAGTATATAACTTTGTGATACATATTATAATAATAATAATTCACAGCCATATTCAGTCCACTACTGGATTATGCCTCTCCCGAATGGACGAGTTGTTTTACTGCTCCCACGCTGACCAGATGTGTTGGAAGAAGAGAGCCGAAGCTCTCAAGTGTAATCGCCATTGTCTTTCATTCACAACATCTCCCCAGTTGTATCACGATGCTAGATGGGCACCGTCCTAGACCCACTCGCTTTGGAAAAAATCCTTGGCAGAGCCGGAAATCGAACCCGAGATCCCACGATCAGCCGTCAGTCAGCGACGGTAATCACTAGACCTGCAGGGCGGTTATACAGGGTAAGTCAAAATGATGGACCCGATTTCATAAATTTATTTTGTGAAATATAATGAACATATCTTAATGTGAGCTACGCGCAAGGAAAGGCAAAAGTTCAAAGTTTAGTTGAGTTTAGTTTATGTCCCACGTGGTTGCATTGTCTACCGCTACGCGGCGCTGGAAGCAGTTAACGAAAATGGCGCTGACTGGAGAGCAGAAATCGTTCTGTGTGCTGGATTACCATGTAAACAACTCTGTGATGAGTGTTCAACGGCATTTCCGTACCAAGTACGGCAGAGACCCACCTACTGGAAAAACCATTCGTACGTGGTATGAAAAATTCAGAGATACGGGCTGCATCTGTAAGCGAAAATCGACTGGCCGTCCTTCAGCTGAGGAAGAGACAGTGGAACGTGTTCGCGCCAGTTTTGTGCGGAGTCCACAGAAGTCTACCTACCGGGCAGCGAGGGAACTTGAAATGCCACAGAAAACTGTATGGCGAATTCTGCGGAAACGTTTACAAATGAAATCCTATCGCTTGCAACTGCTACAAGCCTTAAGAGACACTGATTATGCTGCTCGAGCGTCTTTCTGTGCTGATTTTCTCACGTTAATGGAAAGGATGGGTTCGCCGAAAGGTTACGTTACAGTGATGAAGCGGTGTTTCACCTTTCTGGGAATGTGAATAGACACAACGTAAGGATCTGGGGAACTGATAATCCCCACGCAGTTGTGGAACACCAACGCGATTCACCCAAGGTGAATGTGTTTTGTGCCATTTCCCCTGAAAAGATTTATGGGCCCTTTTTCTTCCTTGACCTACTGTGACAGGACATGTTTTTCTTGATATGCTGCAACAATGGCTCCTTCCACAGCTCGAAGAGGATAGTGCAGATTTCATTCTTCAATTGGATGGTGCCCCTCCGCATTACCATGGCAGCGTTCGGGATCATCTCAATGAGGCATTGCCACAGCGCTGGATAGGCCGTGCATCTCAGGAGGATCGAGTTCTCATTCGTTGGCCACCTCGTTCCCCCGATCTGACCCGTGTGATTTCTTTTTTTGGGGTTTCATAAAGGATCGTGTTTACATACCACCACTTCCAACAACATTGGGTGACCTTCGCGCCCGCATCACAGCAGCCATTGCAGAGATTGACCGTGACACACTACACAAGGTTTGGCAGAAGATAGACTATCGGGTTGATGTGTGTCGTGTTACGCGAGGTGCTCACATAGAGCACTTGTGATGTGACTGAAAAAAACTTTGAGAGTTACCCTTCTTACCACATGTATTACATTCAGATATGTTCATTATATTTCACAAAATAAATTTATGAAATCGGGTACATCATTTTGACTTACCCTGTATATTATATATTTGTATGTATATATGTGTGCGCTTCTTTGTTTTTCGATTGTCTTTCTTGAACTGCTATCAACTTTATATAAAAAAGGAGTGCGTTAAATTAAAGTTACATGGTGCAATAATACCATTCCCGTTTTTACTTATGATGTTTTTATAAAGTTTGTTTGTGGGTATAATTTAGGGCATTTGTTGTAACGAGCAGGTCTTCGTTTAAGTAAATTGCTAACTCCCTAATGCTCATGCAAAAAACCGATGAATATCGATTTTTGATAGACTAAAGTTATACGCACGGAAGCAACGGTCTTTTTTGAAGGACAACCATAGTGTCCAATATTGTCACCCCAGAGTGAAACGCAGTTGTAGGGCCTTAATACAGGACGGTAATACCAGCAACAACTGAAGTCCTTTTGATTTTGATTTGTATTAATGTGCGTGTGACTGAATGAGTCTGACATTAAGGAGAGTCCTATCCATTGAGTTTATCTTTCTCTATAAATTAGATCAAAATGAGGGTAGATTGTTAGATAACTGTCAGGCAATTAGAGAACTATCACCATTAATAACAAAATTGCTGATAATAAAATTCTCATTGCCTGGAAAGAATTCCTCTGTGTTTGATTCCACAAGAAAATTCCTAAAGGGTTCAAAGAGCTAAGGTGCTCTTGGTATCTGTGTGTACAAGTGTTTGTTTATCCTTCTTTTTTTTATGACCAGCAGGAAGTCTAATTGCAACTGAGTTTCTTCCGTACTTTTTGTAAAACTGGAAGTGACGCCGAGCTATCAACGAACAAGTTATCAATTTGACACGTAATTCATATATCATATCTAATTAGCATTTTTTTTTTTTTTTGCAAGCGTAAAACAAACACGGCGACACATTGTGATTACATAGAATAAAACGAATATGTTAATAAACCAGGAAATGTTAAGGCAGAATGCAGAGTATCTTTTTATGTCATGCATGCAATGAAGAGCATAAGAAAATACACTAAATATATGAAGAAGAATAGTAGGTATAAAATCTGAAATCCATTGGGGGAGGGGGGAGCAAGTGCCCACCTTTCCGACACCCTTGCTCTATATACATTGTTGGTCAGACATAGTATAGTGTCTTTCTTCGGTCGATTAGGAAGTTGTGAAAAACTTTGTTCACATATGTGTCCAAGTGTGGATTTATATTATTTTGTCCAATTCCGTATATATATATGGGGCAAGACATCAGCAGAAACAGTTCGGATGATGCGATGAGCAGAATACATGTCACAAGTATACAACTACGACTGGTATTGAGGGTTCAAACAGGAGGAGAAGTTTTGAAGGACGATAAGCCTATTCGTAAATTTGTAACGGCACGAAGAGAGGACATTATTTAGCGTGTGCGTGAAAGTATTTGTCAGGATCCCAGTCTCACTGTTGACCAAGTAACGGAAATGTAATTACTTTCTTGGAATTTATTAACTATACTTCGTTTACATTGTTGTAACGAGCTTAAACTGTTTTCTAAGGTTCAAGATAACGTTTTCACTTCTCAGGTTACAGCATGTTACTCCACTTAGTACACTTCAGGTTAACTACGGGACATAAGTTTTCCTCCTCGAGATGATCTCCAACAGATCGGGTTTCATTCTTGACTGTTGCCTTCTCTTTAGTGAAGGTGAATAAACATGTAATATGAATTTACTGTACAATAATTACTGTTCAATTTAAAATACAATTCTCCATAATCCGGCTCGTCCAGTAATCTAGCATTTTCTGACGGGTTCGTAGCGAGTATGAAGGGATAACATGTCACTGTATGTCTCTGAGCATGGAGCAAAAATATAAGCTTCCGTATTGTTTGAAGTCATATTATTTCGTCATGTGTGAAGTTCAGTTTATTTTCTTGCTTTATTTGTTGTTTTGTAGTACGTAGTTTTATGTTATTTATACGCTTTTCGACAACCTTCTAGTATCACTCACAACTCTGGTCTGATATCTGCCAGATTACTGAGAGTAACGTGTAATTTTACAGTCCTCTGTTTATAGGCTAATTTCAACGTGGAATTCCGAGGCTATCTGGATAGTTTGAATTACACTATGAGGAGCAAGGCAGTCAGTTTTGCAAACATTTTCCGTTTAACATAGACCAATATGCTTCAGGCTTTTCATTGCTATTCCGCTCAGCCGCAAAATACTTATACCAAACCATACATACCCTTTCCAACAATCTTCTGTTTTACTCGACTTATGCTAATAATATAGGTTCCCAAGCCAAATCTGCTGACCCGACAGTATTAGCACCCAATCCGACCCGGTCCGGTCCGTACAGGGCTCTGGAATAAGATGCCATTTGCCTTCAAAATTATATTTTGCTACTTGGTTTCTGCTGTGATATTTAGCAAGTATAAGAGGGAGTCAGTGGGAACTGGCCACTTTATATGTCTCGACGTGTAGATGCCGCGAAGATAATCGTGTTCCAGGCTTGTGTGAGTCGTGTGTGCCGCCGTGATTGTTTTTAGCTTGCAAAAAATAATAATAAAATATGATAAAAGGATAATGTGATAACTCGTTAATTTGCCCGTGATAGCTTCGGCGCCACCCCACGTCTTTACTGTTGAGCACTGGAGAAATTCAATTGCGATTAGGCTTCCTGTCGCCCATAAATAAGAAAGAAAAACACAACGAACAAACACACTTGTACACACAGATACCAAGAGCGTCTTAGCTCTTTGAACCCTTTAGGAATTTTCTTGTGGAATTAAACACAGAGGTATTCTTTCCAGGCAGTGAGAATTTTATTAGTAGCAGATTTGTTGTTAATGGTGGTAGTTTTCTAATTGCCTTACAGTCCTCTAACAAGCCCCCTTATTGTGATCTAATTTATAGAGAGGAATATACTCTATGGATAGGACTTTCTCTAATGTCAGACTCATACAAACACGCACAATCATAAAGAAATAAATCAATAGCAGACTTCAGTTGTTGCTGTTATTACCGTCCTGTCTTTAAGCCCTATACAGCGATTCACCCTGGGGTGACTTAAAATGGACACTATGACTTGTCCTTCAAAAAAGACCGTCGCTTGGATGCGTGTTAATTTAATCTACGAAAAATCTATATTTTTATTTTTGGTTTTAACATGAGCGTTGGGGAGGTAGCAATTTACTTGAACAAAAATTGAACTGAATGGATGTACCTTCCTGCCGGTTCATTGCTCACTGAAATAGTACATCAGTAATAACTTACGGCAAAAAGGACGTCACTTTACCTTGCATCTGGCCTCCATATGAAGCTAAGGTTACGTTGAAGGATCGCAGACGCTCATTCACACTCACAGACAACATCCACATATACAGACACATATATACAACAACAGCATAAAAATCTTCATGGGATATAGATCAAGTTCGTGGGAGCAAGGAAAAGAATGTTACAATAGTTTGTTATCCTCTTTATTAATCAAGCTTATGTTGAGAGAAGTAACTTATCTGGATGATTACGTCTCTGTAACCAACTAGAGTCCGCAATTCAAAAGAATACATGCTCTCTTTCATTGACTCGAATACGGTGACTTACGATGCCACAGGATCCGTTAACGAATTTACATTAATGCAAAATGAGTTGGATCTTGCGTCAATTCTTAAGAACAAAATCCAACTCCAAATCGTCTTACTTCCTTATCGAGCAAGCTCATGTTAGGAAAAGTAAGGATGGAAACTAGTACAATTCCCATACGAAGAAATAAAAGAATGGAGAAAACTTCGACTTCAGTTCCCGAGAGTTTTTCCAAATGCTGTTTCAAAAAATATGTCGGTCATAGTGAAACACATATCAAATCAGTATAGAAATAGAATAGAAATGACTCATTAATGGTTGGAGTGTACTCAATCGCCCCGCCAAAAAGCAAAGAAAACGTAAATCAGTTTGACATAGCTTCCAACCCAGCTGCTTGAAGCTCTCAGATGCTCTCCTGAACTACATTGTAGGTGTCAGTTTACGAGTCCTGGCCGGCCCACACGCGAGCGCTTAAATAGGACTCTCGCCTCATTCCAGAACAAAGCTGATGTTTTAAATTTAAAAGAAAGAAGCTAGCACGTCATTTACTAGAAAGAGCTGAGACTTTTCCCACCAAAAAGAACTTATTCGGAGCTGACGGATTCGGAGTACTCTTACCCAGAAAGAACGTTTTCAAGCTAAAATGACTAAAATGAATAAAAGAGAATTTCTCTACATATACAGGAGAAAAACTACAATTAATACAGTATATGATAACATAGAATAAACATAATTACATCATACATTTGGTTTACCGTGCGTTGTACTGCATTATTGTCTTTGATCATGTCAACAACAAAATCTTAGAACTTTGCTATTTCGACGGACCATTGTACATGTACTACATTGTAGGTGTACATCATCCTCCAAAATAATTTCCTCGCCCTAGACTGGTTTTATCCTTACTTTTCGCTTTGGAAAACACATTTTGCTTTTGGATTATGGCTTTTCAAAAAAGATTTCTAATTTATTTTCTATGGTGGGTTCCTAAAGTTATACAACTTAAAATTACTTCCTAAACATTTGAGGATAAATTCGTCTCATAATAATAATAATATAAACACTAACTAACTGCCTAAATTTGTAGTTTACTAGGTTTGGAATTGTAACGTCTATTGTTATAACACATAAGCTCCACCATCGTCACTTAAACAGGTGACAAGTCTGCGCCTTACGCAAACAGTTTTATTACTAACTACAATTGTCACAAATGTGATTTTGATATTTTTACAAACCAGCAAACTTTAACGATTCACGGGTGGGTGTTCTTGGCCGGGATACGATACATTAATCTAGGCTCGTTACTGCTCTAAAATTTATAGAACAATTTAGCATTTCCACCATGTGCTCCTAACTTGGGGATGCGTTAGTCGCAACTCTTTTCAACATAATTGCGTTCGTAATGTTACACTTGTAGCTCAGATTTCCTCTCTTAAATAAACCAAGTCGGTAGAGGCTTATGCCTTGATGTATCCAACTTCAGAATGCAAGCATATGTCATATGCATTGGCAAATAGAAGCCTATTAACCAATGAATATCTCGATGCTTGACTTTAGTATTGTCATTAATAATACATGAATGGTTAATCAAGAAAAGGTAAGGTTCAGATTAAATAACAAGTGACGTTAAGAACAGCTGATACTTGGGCTTAAGCTAGTTACGAATTATCTGCTCAATATTCATAATGAAACGAGCGATAACAGAGTGGACATCTTGAGTTGAAATCTTACTGGAATTAATGACAGTAGACTAAGACACAATGTTGTACTTACATGACCAAACCTAGGTGTAGCCAAATCAACTCAATAAACGCGTATACTAAATCTGAAACGTTTGTAAGGTCGAGACCTACGTGTGTCTGGTTTAAATAATCTCTGTGAAAGTGACGTCGCAATCCCTAGCTGATGTCTGATAACCTTAGAGTAGTCACTTTCCTAATTTCTGCAATTCATTGTCTTAATCCTCTAGTCATTTATCCCAGCGCAACTTCAAGTTGGCTACGTTTCATTATTTCCTCACGTGATACCCAAATAAGTATCAGCACTCTTTGTGTCTGTTTATTTCCATGTTACTTGAAATATGTGCTTATACATTGAATCTACAATACTTCCTGAACTTGTTGTGTTCTTTTGCTTTCTTACAATACATTTGATATTCTTAAATTTCCTATATCTTTATATTCAATATTTACTGAGTGGTACCTAAGTTACCACTCACAATAGAAATGCAGATTACACAATAATACGATAGATATAACACACTTGATTAAATATTCGATTGGCCAACCTTACTTACTAGCTATATATAAACATAATTACACACATATTAATTTAACATATATACAGTTTGGCAATATAAATAGGAACAACAGGTAACGTAGGTACGTGCTCATTACACGTGTGAAGTGCTAACGTGCAAAGACTTGCCCTCTGGCATATCATGAAGACCAGTAAGGAAGAGCAGCGGGCAGTCGTACGTGACGGAAGGTGTGAGTACGCAAGGCATTCACCGTCGAATAATGGCAGTGTTTGGGAAACTTTGTTTATCTCTGTCGCATGTGAAGGAGTGGAATTAAAGGTTTCGCGAAGGAAAAACGTCACTACAGGACGATCCATGACCGGGATCGTCATCGTCGCAACGGATAAGTTCGTCCAACGTTTGAATGACATCATTCAACAAGATCGACGATGTACAGTGGGGTGAGTACCTTGCACAGACCACAGGAGTAAGTCACGGCACGGTGTTTTAAGATCATGTATCTTAAGGTTTCCCACTGTCTGACCGGGGAACAATAGCTGTTTCGCATGGAAATGACACTAGAGATACTCCTCCGATACAACCAGGAAGGCAGCGATTTCTGGTGTCGAATTGTCACGGTGGGATGAATCCGTGTGCCTTATGTGTATGAACAAGGAAACCAAGCGGCAAAGTCAGCATTGGAAGCACCCCCACTCGACATCACCGAAGAAATCGAAGTCTTTGCAGAATTCGCACGGTCACGTGCTCTTCACATTATTCTTCGACCACAAGAAGCCCTTTCGTATCGAATTTTGTGATAAAGGTGACACCGTTACTGGCGTGTGGTGTACATAAATTTTGAAGTGCCTTCGTCAGTATATTAAATCCAAGACAGTGGGTTTGTTGTTGTCCGGGATTCTCTTATTGCATGATAATGCGCATACGCATACACCCAATGTTGACCCAGACCTGTTACACAGATTTCTGTGGGAAGCACTCAGACACCTACGTATAGTGCGAACATTTCCCCGTGCCATTATGCTATCTTTAGTGAGCTGAAACGTACTGCGTTGTCATTGGTTCAACTTGGATACTGAGGTGAAGGATGCAGTGAGTGATTGGTTGTTCCAGCGACGTCCCACCTTTTACAGGACTGCCAGAACGAAGGAACAAATGCCTCAATGCCTGCGGCAATTTCTTTTAAGGTGAACACATAGTTTCGTTGTTGTAGACAGTGGCCTGTTTTCTATTGGCTATCCTTTATGCAATTATATTCCAAGAATTGTATTTTTGTAACAATTTTCCTTTAAGAAAATCAATCGGTCAAGTATATTTAGTCCTTGGGAAATTTCGTAATTAATAATGTTCCAACACATAGCGATTCTGGTGTCATCACTAATGAAAAGTGATATTTCTTGAGCTTATTACAGAAGTTAAAAAGGAAGTATGAGAATTCAAGGATTATTGTATAAATACATCCATGATACTACAAAGTTTTATTTTTCACTGTGCTGGAATATTGTTTTTCTGTTCGGTCCATGGCATGCACCACACGTCTTTCAAAACTAGAATCTGTTCTGCTTTTCATCTTAACTATAGTTCGACATAGAGCTCCAGATTGGCGCCCCTTAAGTAATGATAGTGTAATAAGAACACGTAACATTGCATTTCCCCATACCCGTTGTGCGAAACTGAAGTGGTCTTTCTTTACAAAATAGCAAATGGTATGATACATACTGTCAGCCTGTACTCTTCAAACTTTAGTTCAGCGTACCCAGTAGCTACGTAAGTATTGTAAACATCTATTTCCCAAAGTTCAAACTATCAATAATCCAAATGTCTTTTCTTCGTACAGGTTTCCAGCAGAATTCAATTAATTATCACTTAGTATTGATATTTTTTCTTATAGTGCTGCTTCTGATCCACATTAACATTACTAATTTGGAAATTTTATTGTAAATACTTTTTTCCATTGTACAGGTTTTCGATATTTTATATTTTTAATATTTTACTGTGGTTATGTATTATATATGGTAAATGTTTATTATTTTTATGATTCCGTAGTTATTTTAGTTTTATGTTGCAATATAAAGTAACCGATGTGCTGTGTTTGAAGCTATAGCAAATAAATAAATTCCTCAGTTCCTAAAAATAAGTGTATATATATTATGTAATTTATTTTCAGATTGTAAATCACAAGTTACAACATATGACTTGTGTTCCGTAATCTGTCACCACGGAACAGCAGGTGGAGGGCATTATACTTGTTACTCATTGAATTGCAGCAGTGACCAGTGGTTTGAATTTGATGATCAATATGTAACAGAAGTGTCTTCAGAAACAGTACAAAATTGTGAAGCTTATGTTCTATTCTATAAGTAAGTAACTTGAATCGTTATTCATTGCTTACACGATACAATTAATTACTTTTATGCTGTCCAACATGGTCCTTTGCTACTTTATATCTTATATTTGTGTTCTTTTCTTTTAATGGTTCTTAAGTTTCGGAGGGCGAATTGGTAATATTCTGCAACTAAGCTTAACAGCATGAAGCACATAAATGTGAGTGGATAGCAATCGCATGTAGACGAGAATTGTTCTTAGTAATTTTAATACTGATTAAGACTGTCTTCTTTCTATAAAATGTACTAGAAAGAGTGGATGGTCACGCTTCGGTGCCAGCCACCTTCATATAACGTCTGTCAAACTTACAGGACGATGAAACGAACTCCCTAATATATATATAATATATTTGCGTCGATATTCTATACGAGAGAACCACCTTTAATCAGAATTTAATGTACATGGGTCCTAAGATGATTATAGACCTTCTTGTGCGCATTAATAGTTCTTAGACTTCTCTTTGCACCACCTGAGAGTTTACCACTGCATTGGAATTCCTACCAGAGGAGTTACTCACAACAACAGGAATGTCTTCTTTTACTGTCCATGGGCCCTAATGGAGACATGGAACCATTACCACGTCTTCAACGCTCTTTGGTATTTCCTTCGGTGAAGGGAGAGTGCTACTGTATGGGAATTCCTCTCAGAGGAATTGCCAACCACCACAGGAATCCCTACCGCTGTGCTGATCACCTGAGAGATTTCGCACCAGATGAGATTTTTCCATCTTCAGCGAAAGAGACAGCTCGCCTGGGAGTCTCTGCTGCCCTGTAAAGCAAGTGAGGATTATTAAATAAAAAGTACCTATTCTGGTTGTGCCAAATAGGTATATTGTAAAGTTTACAAACACCGAAAGAGTAAGACGAAGAACATAACTCCCTTCACATGTTGGCTTTTACGTAGCAATATAAACGTTTTTAATAGTTTATACAAGTATTTACATTTTTATAATAACTTCATACATATTCTTCGGCATCTAATTGTCCATACCAGCACACACATTCGCGATTGTTCATTTGAGAAACTGTAGTTATATAAGATAAGGTGTCGCTCATGCCATCTCTCGGGCTTCATGATGGTCATGTACTTAGCCATACGTTAACATCAACAGTGGTTTCGAGCACTTGTGTACGAAGGATCTTCATATATGGGACCCGAACGGGCTACGGATTCTGACCGTTTTATTCCTTATACCAAACACAATCATTTATATATATATATACATATACCCATATATATATATATATATATATATGGGCAACGCCCTAGCCGAGCTGGTCTACCGGTTCCCGTAAGATCACCGAAGTCAAGCAGCTCTGGGTCTGGTCAGTGCTTGGACGGGTGACCGTTGCAGTACTCCAGATGGTGTTGCCTGTGTGTCGTGAGGCCAATTGGGGAGCTACCTGAATAAAGAGGTAGCGATCACAGTTGAGAGTTTCGGCTCTCCTCTCCCAACATGTCTGGTCAGCGTGGGAGCAGTAGACCACCTCCTCCCTCCGGGAGAGACCTCATCCAGTAGTGGATTGAATATGGCTGTGTATTATATATATATATATATATATATAATATATAGGGTGCGACACACAATCCTGTACGTCATAGCTACAAATCCTTTTCTGTTGCAGGGAAACACGGCAGAAAATGTAACCCAGACAATGAAGTCTGTCATCGTATCCTTGGCTTCAGGTCACGCCGGTTCAGAGATCACTGTATTCCCGAAAATCGCGCGGTCATTCGTCTTTAAAGTTCGGAAAGAACTGTGGGCTGCTAGGGGTGATGTGGCCACCGTTTTCCGGAGAAATGACATTATTCGTCACTCTGACATCGTCGGGACGTCGGAATTCATCAGTTCTCTCCAAGCTACCATTGATGAGTATCCTGAGAAATCCATGATGGCACTAGACAGGGTGTTGCAGGTTGACGATGCCACCATCTGACGTGTGGTTCATGAGGACCTTCGTTACAAGTTGTACGTGAAGCGGCGAGGACACTTCTTGTCCGAGAGAACCAGGGAGAACCGTCGGACAAGAACCAAGCGCGTGAACGAGGTGAAACATCCGGAAGAGCCAGGAACGTTATGGTTTTTCTCCTATGAGAAAATCTCTTATCATGACCAAAAGGTGAACTGCAAAAATTATCGGTGGCTGTGCAAAAGCCACAAGGATGTTGCAACCGTCCTGTACACCGAATTTCCAGCCTCAGTGATGGTTCTTAAGGATGTGAGCAGTGATGATGACGCCCTGACTCCACATTTCTTCTATCAAGATGCCAGTCAACGTCGTTGCTTACACCGAAGTGTTGAACACGTTTGTGAATCTCATGGATTACTGCTGTAGCATATGGGAGACCATATGTTTTTCAGCAATACTCCGCACCATCCCATACAGTCCATACAACCCAAGAATGGATTACCGAAAATTTTTATGACCTTGCCACTCCCAACATGCCCCCTTCCCCTCCCCCAACTCCGAAGATGTTGACCAAATGAACTATTACGTGTGGGTGTGATTGAGAGGGACTCGAATAAGCTTACACACAATACCGTTGCGGCTCTCAGGTCAGCTGTTGTGGCAAACATTCCCAAGACCATCTCATTACTGCCATGCAGGTAGTTTTGACAGCGCGTAGAGGCTGTTTCAGTTAATGTCGTCGTCTACTGTGTAACTGTACAGGACGTTAAACTGTTATAGATGCTCTATCTCCATTGTCTGTGCCTTTTTACCTGGGGACGTGAATTTGTTCCCAAATACCTGCCACATCCTGTATACAGGCCATAAATAAAAATTACATGAAAAACACTCAAATGTTACACTAACAATTTATATATTCGTACATATTTACACTGGTTGACTTATGTCGTTGGTCCTCAAGTGGACACTTTGCCCTCCCTATCTAATGGTGTATTCTTGTATTCTGAGAGCGATGCGCTGTATCCATCACTAAATTCAACCATCGGTTTTTTGTCGTATGTGTGGGCTTCAAAATCTTGCGCTGTTGAGTTGATGGGCTTAGGTTTAATTCCTTATTTAAAATAATTAATGATGCAGCAATCACGACGATACTTAAATGTATACAGTTGCTTCTTTATATATATCTATGTACATGCGAGCCTGGTTTTACTAAATTTCCATTTCCTTTGGGGGTCATCTACGTTGACATCATAACCGACTGTTGGCTACCCTACCTCCAAATTTCATATACTAAACCCTTGAGATGCATCACTGGCGTCAACTACTAATGAATGGAAGGCATGCTGCTAGGTATTTACTGGGAACTGTTATGTCCTGTAAGGGTATCTTTATGACTTTTTTAATCATTATGGCTTATATAGGAATACTGAAAGCAAGACATTACCGTCGTTACCATGGTCCTGTCACATTGCTATTCCATTTCGATTATTTTTTATTATTTTTATTTTTATTTATTTTTCCTCTTCGTGCATGGACTGGCTGGGCTGTTTCGATTTCACTTCGATGCTCTTGGTTGTTTTGACATGTCCGGGTTAGAGAATTTGGTTGCTGCAACCGCATGCTGACTCAGTTTGGTCATTGTCATCCTGAGTTCGTCTTCTCCCTTAACCTCGGATAGACGAGTCTTTCAGTTTCGCTGCACGTTGTATTTTAGTCAACGAAATATGTTCATGACTCCCTGTTTATCTGCTGGTTGCATACGCTTCATGATGATTCTGGCACACGTCTTCTCTAGACTTGTAAGTATTTCTCCTTTTACTGGGTGATCTTGAATTGGATCCCCTCCAACGGCATCCTTGGTAGAATCGCGTCTACTATGATTGTATCTTCCTTTCCATTGTTGGTCGTGTCGATCTCCCTTGTCGTGCTCTTAGGGATTTCTTTCCGGTGCCTGATTAACATTAGGGGTTTCACTCGTCCATCGACATCTCTGTTCCTCATACTTCCGTACTCTTGTCTCCTTCGGTTCTGTCGTCTTGAATATCAAATCAAACTTCCGTATAGCGTCTAGTAACTCAGGGAAACTAGTCAACGTGGCTGATGCTAATTGCACTTGATTAGTAAACGACAGTAGAGATACTATGGTGCTACAAATGTGACTGTCTGGTTACATTGGAGCTAAGTCCCGTAGTCTTCTGTATCTCTCCAGAAAAAAGATTTCTACACTCGTCTCCGCTCTTAGACTGAAAGTCACGGTTCGTATTCTTGTTAACTACGCACATACAACCTCGTTGGATGGTAGTAGTTCAGGAATACCTGCTTGAATACCTCGTAACTGACAAAGGGATAGAAACCTAGACGTAGCTGATCCTCGCAAGACGAAAGATCAAATTCCTGATAATTGCTCTTTGGAAATTCCAATTAATGTAACCTTTCGGTCGAACTGGTCCAAGAACATTTTAGCTGATACTACACATTGTTCATCAGGGAATTGCGTGAACAACTTTAGTTTGGACAATCATATTTTTCCCTCTTCTTTTTCTTATTAGAATGATGCCTGTTGGAATGGTTGGATGCATGTTAACTTTTATCTGATAAATACTGTCTTTTCACCCGATACTTCCGTTTGCTATCAATCCTTGGGCTATTATCCGCGTACTCCTTCCTGCCATGAGAATACACAGTTTCTTTATTTTGAAATCCAGTATATCCCTCGTATAGGGAGTATTGCTGTCTCCACTAGAAGTTACTTCTCTCTTCATATTGGCTGGACACAAAGGTTCATTTTGGTTCGAGTGGGGCTTCTCATGTTCTTCCCTACCCTCGACCTGTCCTGATATTTCGTTGTCCGTGCTGTTACGTAGGAAGTGTTTTCCGTTCGAGGTAGTCCGTCTTTGAATCGACTTTCATTCCACCCACATCGAGCTCAAGATGCTTTATCCGTTTCTGTATTTCGGCGGTGGTTTCCTTCAGCTTCTATGCTGTGTTTCGATTTACCGTGTGTTTGAGATGATGTGCTGCTTCCAATTGTAACACTTTTTCGGCCATTTCCGCTCCATGGTCCCTTGAACGTCATCCACTATCTTCTGCGTATCTCTGGTGCAGACCGTCAGAACTTCTGTTTTGACTTCCTTTATTGTTCCTTCCAGCATACTGAGTACTTCTTTGTTACGCTCACATATGGTAACAAATGTTTTTTTTTATACTTTGTTCCAACCGCTCATAGTTTTATTGTTGTTGTTGCTTGGTCCTGTAGTTCCAGCTTTTCGAATCTCTGCTACAGTTGGTTCTCTTGTTTCTTGAATCTCTGCTCTAGTTGCTTTTCTTGTTTCTCGAATCCCTGATCCAGTTGCTGCTTCAATTGCTGTTGCTGTTGATCCAATTGCTTCTCGTTGTTCTGTTGCTGTTTCATTAACTCAGCAAACATGCATGTCACATCCTTCAATAGGGGATTTTCGACTGTTGTCTCCACAGGAATAGAATTTCAGAGCGAATCGGTGCATTGTTAACAAGCCCACAACTCCTTCTCGGGGATATGCTCGTCTTCCAACTCGTGTTGCTTGGACTACTGTTTCTCGGTAACGCCCACCAAACAGTTTGCCCCCATTGGTCACACTTGTTGCACTGGATGAGCTGAGTGCATCCATCTTTGTGGCTGCAACTCGCTACCACTCATCCTCAATGGAAGACAGGCCCTGCGCATTGCCGTTCTCAATTTCGCTACTGGTCCTTGTCCTCTTCTTCCCTCTTGCCGTGATGTCTGTTAGCGCTATAGATGGTTCATTTCTTAAGTGACCATAACTTTCTGACTATATTAAATAACTAACTTCAACTAGAGCTAACATACATTTGAATTAATATTTAAGATTTACTGACAGTTCGGAAGTTGCAACTAATATGTTCTGAACTACAAATGATAGTCTCAGTATCCAAAATTAACATGAACTGCATAAAATACTTCTATTCAGTTTACAATGGATTAGTCTCCCAATTTCAGATCAATCAATCAATCAGGGACATGCAAGATTAGCTTCAATTCCATTTACATTCCTAAGGCTATTCCAATGATAATATCTCCTGCAATATCTAAAATACGTAAGTAATTCATGCACAAGACATTTCACTCCTTTGCTATTTCATACATGTATTAATATCTGCACATGTATCAATCCTTTTAGCTTTAAATCCTCAGGATAACTTTACATAAACAACACACAAATTTATAGCTTTAGAAAACGTTAAATTCTGTTAGTGTTTTTCTAAATATTTATAAATCTCATTGTTTAATTAAAGTTCAAGAATTTTTTCAATGAATTAATTAAATTAAATCTTTATATAAAATATTCAGAATTATTTCAATCTGAAAAATTCAACAACAGTCACTCCTTCATCTATCTAACATTTCACTCCCTCCTTCTGGAATGAAAATTTCCCATTGGCTGAGATGTTTGCTAATAACCTTCACATAGAAAATGTTTTGTGGTTCTTTTAACTCGTTGAGAACGTCTTAAAACTTGTGTGTTCTCCTCATTATGATCCACATCCAGAGGTATAATTTCTGGATAACTTCCATTGTTTTCTACAGACGCTGGAGCATCTGTCTCACCCGCTGCATCTTCATGTAACGGCGGCTGCTGCCTTAAAGTATCTAAATTCCACCATGGCTTTTCATCTCTATTGTGCTTTACCTCTATATTTAGATTCTTACTAGAATCCTCTTTAATTCTACGTAATTGATGTAGGTGCACACGTCTTTTATTTTATCCTATCTGTATTTCAACTATTCTCGTACCAATATGTTTAAGCACAGTGGCTTCCACAAATCTGGGATATTTATTCGGAATATTTCGCACATAAATTGTTTCCCCTATTGACGGAAGTAAGTCAGACCTTTCAGCATTTTTCGTATCTCTTTCTCTATCATCATCTACTATTTTTCTTCTTTGACACCACAATCTATTAAACCTTGTGTTCGGTGCAAATTAAAAAAATATCTCTGCCGGGGACTTATTAAGTAACGGGATCTTTGCAAACCTAATGTCAGTTTGTATATCTTTAGTTATATTTGACCATTGTTGCGGCGTTGTATCCACTAATCGTTTCTTAAGCGAAGATTTTAGATCTTGAAACCGCTCTCTCCGCCTGCCCATTACTTTGAGGGGTGATAGGGTGGCGAATGCACCAAATTGATACCTTGTGCTGTACACCATTTCTTGAGTTCCCAGCTGAAAACGGGTGGTCCACATTCTCTGAAGCTTGTTTATAGTTTCTTGTGCAGAGGACCCTTTTACGTACATTACTTGAACCCATTTGGAATAATTATCTACCACAAACAAATATTTGTGTCCCCCAAACTAAAAGAGAATATACATGAATCCTTTGAAATGGATATTCTGTAGTAGTCCATTTAGCAAAGTGCGTATGTGGTGGGTCTCTATGTTGTGATTGACACTGTACACAACTGTTTATTACTTGCTTCAACTGATTATTCATATAGGGCTACCATTAGTAGGCTCTGAGCGTTTCTTTTAACCTCGAAATTCCTAAATACTGCTTATGCATGTCTTGTAATAGCGTAGCTCTCATATTAGCCGGAACTATCAGTTGGCTACCCCTAAACAGACACTGATTGAGTAATGTGATTTCGGCTCTATTTCTGTAGTAAGCTTTATAAACATTATTTTGATAAATCGGGGGTAAATGTGCTGGCCAACCATTAATCGTCCACTCTTTTAGTTGTTGTAATACAGGATCATTCTGTATCTCCTGTTGTATTAAAGAAAATTTGGCGAAGTCTCTGGAACATTTAAAACATACAATTGTGATGTTTCAGCGTCCCCTGTAGTTTCGTCGGACGGCAATCTAGATAAGCAGCCAACCACTTGTACTTTCTTATTACAAACAATACTGTAATTATAACCAGATAAAAAGAGATACCACCGAACTAACCGAGGATGTGCAGATGACGGTATTGCCTTATCTTCTCCGAATATCAGCTTGACTGGAATCGAATCCGTTAATACAGTGAAGCGTCGGCCGTACAAGTACCTGTGGAATTTACGCACTCCTTAGACCAAAGCCAACGCCTCTTTTTCGAAATGCGAGTAGTTCTGCTCACATGTCGTAAGCTTTGCTGAAGAACAGGCAACAGTGTTTAATTTACCATCCTCGCTACGGTTGCACAGTTGAACTCCCACGCCGTAGGAACTCGTGTCTGTGTTTAGTAAAACATGCTGTTTCTTGTTAAAAATATGTACTTTATTACTCTCCACTATGATTTGTTTTACATCTTCAAACTATTTTTGATGGTTCTCTGAACATATCTATTTGATGTCTTTTTTTAGTAACTCCTGTAGCACATGTAGATGATTGGTCAAATTAGGAATATGTTTATGAAAATACATGACCATTCCGATGAATGACCTAAGCTGACTAATGTTTTGAGGTGCAGGACAATCTAATATGGCCTTCTTATGTTTGAATAAAGGCATGACCCCAGAAGCAGAAATAGTATGTCCCAAATACCCTACAATGGACTCGAAGAATTGACACTTCGACAGTTTTACTTCGATGTTCAGACTTCTAAACCGGTCTAATACAGTACAAGTATTACGGTAACATTCTTCTAGATCTTTATCCCCAATGACTACGTTATCCAGGAACGCTTGAGTACTTGGTAAATCTCATAAGGTATTGTCCATAAAGCGCTGGAATGTGAACTGAGAGGAACTTAAGCCAATGGGAAGTCTCTTGTTCTTATAAAGGCTCCAAGGCGTATTTAATACGAATAAATTTTGCGATGGTTCATCTAGCTCCAATTGTAAATACGCTTGGTTCAAGTCTAACACGACGAATACTTGCGCACCCTGTAATTTTGCAAGAATATCCTCTAAAGTTGGCAACGGATAGGACATATTCCTTACCCATTTGTTGACGGTAACCTTAAAGTCAGAGCATATACGTGTCTCTGTTTCTTGCTTTTTGGGTACCACCACAATCGGAGTGGCCCATTCCGCATGTGTCACTGGCTCAATGATACCTTGTTCCTGTAATCTAGCAAGACTTTGTTTAACTTCGTCTTGTAAACTATAGGGTACTCTATATTATTTTCTAAAGACTGGTACTGCATACGGGTCAATGGAATATGTACCTTATAGTTCTTTATAGGCTGCAAAATGTTGTCACTAAAAACATCTGAATATTGCCGAACTAAATGTTGTTTATACTGGGTAATATCATTTGACGCCGAAAACATTTGTAACACATCTGAACTATGAGCAAATGTCTGTCTCCAGTTAGGCCAAAGAACTTCCAAACCCGTGCGCAGAATAAAGGCCACTTTAGACGATCCAATTTCTCGTACGATCCCTCGTGTGCAATCCCATCGGTTACATTCTTTGATCGTGTAAAGCGCAGATCGTACGATTTTTCATGCTATCTCCGATGTGTTCTCTAAATAGAAACGGTCCTATTTTCAGCGGATTTTTCGTACAATCTATGGCAGCGCCCCTACTGGCAATATAGCGTGCTTTCCTATTCGGTTGTTTGGTTATGGATTACGACACAAAGAGAACATATTAATGTTATTACTTGATGCTGAAATCAACATACATAATGGCATAATAAACTATTACAGATATAAAGATATAAAACAATGTTTTTAAGGGAAGTGTAAAAAGGTCGGTGATACTGCAGTACAGCTACTTCTGCTATAGAGGACTGCCAATACCTCAAAATACTACTTTTTGCATTCCCATAGCCATAAAAGGTACTAAATACGTGAGAAATATGTTTAAAAATATAAAGACAAAGTTCTGATGTGATCTCATAGCTACTGCTTCTCCTATATATTGTGCAATGCAGTTAAGGTGATTTTCATTGTTTTTCTTGTGCGTAGAGTACCGAATCTTCTACAGTCATGATATGTATGAAAGGAAATAATGTAGAGGATACCGGTATCTTTGCAATTATACTCCTCCCCAATTATTTTGATAAACATATACGCTCTGTGCATCCGAAATAATGAAATACATTGAACAGTAATCACAGAAGTAGACATAATGTAAGTAGAGTGTCGACGTCAAGCCAGAGCTGTGCAAGTCAATACGTGAGCTAGGTAATTAATCGAACGAACTAATTTTTATTCAAAGGTTAAGACAGCTGACCCTCCCTATTGACACCTATATGCCTTGTGTGAAATGAGCCTATCATTCACATCAAATTTACATTACTCCTCATTTTTGTATTTTGCATATTTCATGCTTATAGGAACGTAAAACGTAGCATTTTGAGGCGTTTCCAGTGCTCTGTGATAGAAGTAGTTAAACCGCAGTATTACTAATTGCCCCCATATGTATAAATAGGAGTTAATATATCGCGATTTATATACTTTTGAAGTACTGTGTAATGTCACATATCTTGTTAACTCAGGAATATTGTAAAAATAAAACACATATGACTCCGAACTTATCACCGAAGACGGCAAAATTTTCAACGTTTTTTGTGTGTCCGCATTGAAATATCTTTATCGAAGTACAGAAGTAAAACTACGACACTTTCGTTACCACTGAAACCTAGTAGAAGTTAGATTCTCTTGGTAGAAGAATTTGACATTACAATTAACTGAATTTCTGTTGCGTCAAGATTAATTATCAATATTTTAATTATTTTCTATTTTTTAAATGGGCTATACTTTCACAAATATCTGTGGCATAATTACCCTAAAAGCCTGAGGTGTCACAACTATAAACTCCAGCAGTTTCATCATTATCCCCTCGTATCCAAAATTGTACCGTGTAAAACACTATACAATATTGTATGATTTATCGTACGAAAAATTTCGTACTATGAATTGTATACATTCTTTCATACGAGAGATCGTACGAGAAATTGTACCGTCTAAAGCGGCCTTAAGAGTATGCTTTAACAATCCATCTGCTATATAAAATTCTAAACATACCCTTCTTCCGTCCACTATACATAGTAAATTCACCAAACCAATTGTTGTTAAATGCTGACCATTGGTTACTTGCTAATCTAAGTGCTCAGTCCTGATATATTTTTATTGTTTTCAACACTTGTCGCGTCATTAAATTGACACAGCTTCCTGTGTCTATCTCAGCTGAAACGCATACATCGTCAGAATGAAGCTGTTTGTAATGTGATGCAGTATTAACCGACAATAACTGTTGGTGCCGTCCTATTATATGCTTATTTGAACTCTGACTAAATTGGTTTTTCTCTTGAAACCACCTAGATTTGACTGACTCCATCTGACCTGTGACTATCGTGTGCACGTGTTTAGACCACCTCTGTACCCTATTTTTAACCTTTGATTAAATATCCTTCACCTTTAAATTTTGTTACCATTTTATTATTTGAGGTGAACTACATTTGCTTAACCAAGGCTTAAAATTCATCACTGACATAGCCATACTTATATCTGCTGTCCTCAGCACAACAGGTCTCAATATCTCATAAACACAATGTCTATATGTTAGCTCAAAATCCCTTTTCTCGTCGCCAAAAATATGTTAGCGCCATAGATGATTCATTTCTGAAGTGACCATAACTTTCTGACTATATTAAATAACCAACTCCAACTAGAGCTAACATACATTTGAAATAATACTTACAGTTCGGAATTTGCAACTAATATGTTCTGAACTACAAACGATAGTCTCAGTATCCAAAATTAACATGAACTGCATAAGATACTATTATTCAGTTTACAATGGATTAGTCTCCCAATTTCAGATCAATCAATTAATCAGGGACATGCAAGATTAGCTTCAATTCCATTTACATTCCTAAG
>JAGDQP010007930.1:0-26603 GCA_022664845.1 Lepisma saccharinum | reverse complement strand
TCTCTCTCTCTCTCTCTCTCTCTCTCTCTCTCTCTCGTAGCCATGCCTTGCGTGGAGGGATGGGAGAATGCCACAGCAAAACAACGCAATAAAATAAAACTTGGAGCAAATGATCAAATGTGGGCAGGAAAAAAAATGTGTTGAATTAATGTCAACATTCACAGAAACCTCGTGCTTCTGCTATTTCACGCTTCATCCATTATTCTAAAACAATGTTATTCACTTTCTATTTCATTGTGATGTCTCATTTTGAGTAAAGGCAAGGTTCCGTCGTTTTTTCTTTGAAAAAGAAGATGCTATTCACCAATATAAGTTTCTCTTTTATACATAAGGGAAAGGGAGGAGTTCTTTGTCAATAGTAAGTTTCGTTATGCCAAACGATTAAAAAAAAAAAGATTTCAGGCACCCATAAATTTTTAGGAAAGACAGCAATAACTGCTGTTGTACTTGACAAAGAGGGAGGCTATGCATGTGTACCTAAACCCCTATTTTTGTCATTTTATGCTGTTACGCAAATTTCCAGTTTCCTTCGACATTTTCATTTCCCTGAAGGAAGTATGCGGTTACAACTACACTACAAAAGAAGAGTGGAAGGAGGAGGGAGTGGAAGAAAAGAGGAACCACACTTTTCTTTTTTTCAGTATCGGCTTTTAACAAGACCCACTGATGAAAAAAAAAACTGGAGGTTCCTTTTCAACCTGTCTTCCTCCAAAATCGGACTCTTCGGACTCGGACTGTTCGAAATCGGACTTTCTATTCGGACTCGGGCCGTCCGAAATCGGACTCGGACTGTCCGGACATTTAATCGGACTCGAACTCTAAAATGTCAGGACTTCGGACAGTCCGAGTCCGACGAACAACCCTACTTCCTAGTCCTATATTAAACTAGCAAGTAAGATGCTATCAGCGACTGAGATTTACCAGTTGTGTCACATAAATACGATTCAGAGCTACGAACTGAACTGATCAAATCAGCACCCATTCGTAAGCCCTTTTACCCTTCAATAGTTGGACGGTATTGAGGTGGGATGCTTACGAATGGATGGTGGGATCAGACCCCGGAACTAGTTGGAAAATACTTCCTTCACAGACGATTGTGATTAATTCCTGTGACAGTGTAGTTTTCATCTAGAGATTCTATGTTGGGTGCTGTCATGAACTAGAGTTATTAGTGGACATTGTAGTATCTGGCATTACCCGTCACACCCAACTAGATGACACTATAGTAGAAAGTGTACTTGCCCTCGGATGCTATCTTGACGCTCCCACCGGACTTCTTGTATCGCTTTGTCCAACTCGTACTTCTCGGTCTTACGTACCGCCACCTGAAGAGCTGCCGTTTTGTATAACGATAGTACGTTACACGTTTCTATTTTAAGGTTTTTCTTAATCCTGTTCTTGGAGCCCCCTGAAACAGTCCCAGCCCGGAGATCCGAAGGAGGGACTAGTTTACCTCCGAAATATTTTACCCCAGGAGAATCTATGAACCATCTGTTACTATTTCTAGACATGATTTAGCTGTGTAGAGTTGTCAACTCTACGACCTCGCAGTAAAGGCAGACATTCAAAATGATGTCCTCTGTCCATCTCTAAGCCTTGCCGAAGTCATTCATCTTCAGCCTCAGAGTGGTAGTGGTAATAGTGATGCTGCTTTCCCTCATCATGATATTTTTGTACTGGCTTATCTTCCCCTAGCCTTTGTAGATCCCTCTACTAACTGCAAGGCAGCAGTACTGTTTTTGGTCCTACCCGGAATATTTCCGTTACCCATCATATCTTGTCGGCATTCCCCTATTCGCCACCTAGGGAAGCCGCTTGGTGGGAGAACAGTAACTTCAACACGGTCAAATAAATATAGTTATATAATTTTTTTTTTAATTTTTACCCCAAAATACATATTTTTTCTTTTTTTTTTAATTTTTACCCCAAAATACATATTTTTTCTTTCTTTTCGAATATGGACTGTTGAAAGCACAGGCATGGGCAAGTAGTTGAAAGTATATGGCAATGTTAGGCATTGTGAAAGCAGGGACATACAATTAAAATATATCAGTAGTAATTTGAAGGGTACAGGGGAGAAAACGACGAAGTCCAAGACAAATTAAAATTCAGATATTCGTGCCACTGTATGGCCTTCTGGGATAGTATCAAAATATGAATTCCTTATTTGGAAAGAAATCAAATTGTCCATGTTATGAAGCGAGAATACAACAATTAAAGTATACAAACTAAAGCCCGACTACAAAAAGAACTCAAAAGCAGTCTGCATAAAAAAGTCCTTTCATTTGATATGAAACTTGACATACTTGTTTACTTATTTCTTTATGTCCGCCATGTTGGATTTATTATGATGTCATATAGCCTATGACACAGTGTTGGTCAGGACGAATCCAAGGACACATCATTTATTTAAATCGCTCAAATGGTTTAGGCTGTACGAGGTAACATTCTAGCCTGTGAGATTTATAATTTCTTCATATCCGCCATGTTGGGTTTATAGCACATATAATTTACATAGAACGCATCCCCAGTTAAAATATTGTGCTGGGTCTAGCAAAAAATGCTGAATTGTGTTGGTTATACTGGATTTTTTGTTGAATATGCTGGACCAACAAATTAAGCTGTTGGTGCTGGAAATTGGTGCTAGCATAACTGAATAGACCTGCTGCACTAGCAAAATCCAGCAGCTTTGTTTGTTTTTGTTTTTGTTTGTGTGTGTGTGTGTGCGCGCGCGCGTGCGTGCGCAACTTCATGCTTGATATGCTGGACCAGCAATTAAGCTGGATATGCTGGAAATTGTACCTGCAAACTTTGCTGGCATAAAGCATAGTTTGCTGAGATTATCTCACCAGCCAATACCAGCTGTTTATGCTGGTGTTTCTGGTATCACGATGTATGATGGCGGTGATGGAATTCATGCTGGATTCCACTATAATTTTAAAGACACTAAGAATAAATTTCAGGATGGGGGTAAAATTCCGCCTTCCACTATATTAAATTAAGGGTAGATTTCAGGGGGTAAAATTCAGCCTTCCGCTATTTTAAACTAAGGGTGGTAAAATTCCGCCTTCCACTATTTTAAACTAGGGTTAAATTTCAGGGGGTAAAATTCCACCTTCCACTATATTTTAATCTAAGAGGGGTAAAATTCCGCCTTCTACTATATTTTAAGACACTAGGGGGTAAATTTCAGGGGGGCAAAATTCCGGGTCGAGATTTTAATTAATATTATTACAATTCTAATTTAATCATATGAATCAAAATGTGACAGACTATGTAATTATTAGTTGGGGGCGAGATTAAATTTTCGGCACGAACACAATTCTAAGAGCAACTGTTCCACAATTTTGCTGACGTCACGTTTTTCTCGGGGGCTAGATTTCAGGGGAGTAAAATTCCGCTTCTCCCTGCATATCATATTTGTTGGGTATTTATGTAAAGATGCTCTTCGACGAATATCCGTTAAAATTTACATTACAGAACTCAGAATATATGTAGCCGTATTAAGAAACGTTTTGTGGAGTGACTAGCGCTGTACTAACGAGTGACTACCAATGTTATAAGATCGGTTATCACTCGTTAGTACAGCGCTATTCACTTCAAAAAGCGTTTCTGAATACGGCTGTTGGTGTATAAATGTCATGTTCTGCTTTGTCGGAGAGAGAAAACTGTCATTTGCTTCCATTTACCAACGATTTACAATTAATAAGAAAATGCCTTCGTGCTATTCGAAAAAAAAAAAAAAAAAAACGAACAGTAAATTAAAGGATATGTCACCCATAGTGTTTTTACTGTGGCAACAATGCAGAACTTTGAAGTCAGTTTTTGTTTCAGTATTGTTTATTCGTTTATTATTAGGCTAAGTATTAAGATATACTATTAGGATATAGTATTGGTACTATAGTATTAGGATATACTAATAGTACTATTAGGATATACTAGGTTAAGTATTTAAGCTATACGTTAACTCTAACGATATTAAAGTGCAACTGACAAGTATTCTCAATTTTATTCATCCGTGATCGGATAAACTGCAGATACTTCTTCAGTTGGAAAATCAAAGTTCTTCCTGCTTATGATTTCCAATCCGATTTCGAACGAATCCTAGTTATAGAAGATTTAGAATTACTCATTTATGTTTAACTAACACAATAAAATCTAGACTTAAGGACTCTGAACGATCAAATAGTAACAAATATTAAAAGCAAAACGTGATATTACACTTTAGATGGCCCCAGCCCACATCGAATCATTGAAAATACTGAGGTTTAAGTAGATTAGGTTTCGTTTGGTTAGCTGAACTTAAATTAATTACTTTAGGCCGTCAGTAATTAAAGTCGGATTTGATACGAAATCATTGTTCCAATAAGAGTAATTTCTCAATCTGGGATGTATCAAAATCTATCCTAATAACTAAACATAATTAGCTCACTTTGCCTTATCTGTAGTTATTAAAAGGGGCACAAAAATCTACACCAGGCCCGTCATTTAGAAAGGGGAAGCGGGCAGGGATTTAATTAACGCCGAGTTCATTTTTTCTTTCTTCATTCATCATTAATCATTTTCCGTACTACTTGTGAATAAATGGTCCTTTTGCCTCTGCTTTGAATTTTAATGTGTAGCTTTTATTTTCAAAGGTTGAAAATTTCATGTTTATTCAAACAGAAATTTCTAATCTTAAGTCCTATGAAAATTCGCTGTAAAGTACCGCTTTCGATAGATGAAATATTACGCTCAATTCGGGCGGAATATCCGCTCTTCTGAATTTGGTGTGTAGGTTGAGATATACATCGGAAATAAATGCACAGTAAAAATATTTCCCAAACCTTCGTGATAAAACCTAGGCAACCTGCCTGCCCTAAAATTTCCAGTACAGGGTGTCTAACAGTCGGGAAAGTCGAGGATTTGTCTCAAATTTAAAAATTGGTCGGGAAATCAGGAATTTTGGAAAAAAGTCGGGAATTTTATAACAGAATAGAGATGGTAAAAAGTTTTTAGCACTGCATTAAAGATCACTTCATTACTTTTTCAATGGTGTTTGTCTCGTAACTGTTGCACCTTTCATTTATGAGATATTGAATTTCGCGCGAATCCTGATTTTCACGTTATTTACCACACGATATGTTGGAAATATGACCCTCGTTTCCTTACGGAATGGAATCCGATATTTCCAATCATACTATTGTGTTTATAAAACATGTACCAATATGTGTACACAATATGTGAATTTTAAAAAATCGTCGTGCAAGCAATTTCTGGTAAATCGGGCAATTTTTGATGGAATGACCCTATTTGTTTACCTTATATTAGATCAACATGGAGAGCTTCATTTAAGATATCTTACGTATAACTTAGTGAAAATGAAAATGAAATAGCTGTACGGCATGATTTCAGAAACAAGAGATGAGGGAAGTTAGTAGTAATCTCAGAAGATTTTGACTTGGAAAGGACCAAATGGGGTTAAAAACGAAATAGACTACGTTTTATCTAATAATAGAGAAATTCTTCAAGACGCATCTGTTCTGAACAGTTTCAAATTCTCAAGTGAACATAGGATGGTGAAATGTAAGCAGAAACTAAATACTAGACTTGAGAGGAAGAAGCTTATCAGAGGAGAACCGCCAGTTTTAGATCTAGAAAATCTATCGAAAAACAGACAGACATTCGAGATAAAACTACGCAGCAGATTCAGTGCCTTGGAAGAGTTAGAAGACAAAGAAGACATCAATAGCAGAAATAAAATACTGATTGAGATAATAAAAGAAACAGTAAAGGAAATAGCAGGCATCAAAAGAAAAAAGAGAGCTACGGGAAATGAAAGAAGAGGATAATCACATGAAGACGATTGAGTACATAAAACTAAATAAAACCGTAAGGAAGAAAATAAGAAAGGATTACGTAGATACAACGAAAACCTTGTTAGATATACAATCGAGGAGAACAAGAGTCTGAAGAAAACCAAGCAGCAGTTCATGATAGGGAAAAAGCAAATAATTTAATTTCAGAAACCTGGCGGGACCGTTACCAGAAATAAGGAAGAAATTATAAAAATATTTGAGAATTACTACAAAGAATTGTATTACTCCGAAGAAGATTCAGAAGAAAATGATGTAGATATCCCAGACGTAATGAAAGAAGAGGTGGATAAAGTACCTCGAGGAATAAAGAACGGAAAATTGCCAGAAGACGGACTCACAGCAGAGATGTTTCAATGGGCAGGTGAAAAGATGAAAGAGGAACTCGATAAATTATTCTCGATGTGCCTGAGGAAGAAAACATTCCTTCAAGTTGGAATAATACTGTTATCATTTTGTTGCAAAAGAAACGGGACAAAGAACGCGTCGAAAACTACAGACCAATTAGTCTACTGTCAGTTCTATACAAAATGTTCACTAAAGTTATTTTCAATCGTATTGAGCAGGACTTAGATTTTAATCAGGGAAGGGAAGAAGCCGTATTTCGTCGTGGATTTAGCACAATGGACCACATACAAACATTGAATGAAGTTATGGACACGACTAATGAATATGAACTTCCACTATGTGTAGGATTCATAGATTTCGAAAAAGGTTTCGATTCGATCTCCTTGGCAGCACTACTTAAATCACTTGATTTCTCCAAAACTGTTTTCGAGCTGTCCTGGAGAGAGTGTTCCAAAATTTAAACAGGGATGAAGTTTGCTGTCCTGTTTGCTTTAAGTGTCGAAGAACTACAAACCAGAATGGAACAGCTGTGTAATGAGAGTTCGAAAATAGGCCTGAAAATGAATTTAAGTAAAACAAAAGTAATGTACAATTAACATGCTGAAAAGAAGGAAATAAAGATTAGCAGAGAGACAATAGACATAGTTGATCAGTATGTTTACCTGGGCCAGCTCAAAACTTTTAATGGCAAGTTGACGGATGAAATAAATAAAAGATGTAAAATGGCGTGGAACTCGTTTGGTAGACTACACTTTATTTTCAAAAGCAAATTACAAAATGTGTCTGAAGTGTCAAGATTATATAATCAGTTTGTCTTATCTGAATGATGAACGGCTGTGAAACTTGGACACTGAATGAGCAAACGATTCAAATCTTAAGAGTCACACAAAGAGCAATGAAGAGATGCATGCTAGAAATAACTAGGAGGAACAGGAAGGCAAATGAATGGATTTCGTGCACAAACCAAAGTATAAAATATAATTAAGACTTCGAAAAGGATGAAGAGGAGATGGCTAGACGAACAGATGGAAGATGGACGACAAATGTACTACATTGGATTCCTAGAGGAAAGAAACGATCGAGGCGGCATCCAAATGTAAAATAGGTAGCTGAAGTCAAGGGTTTTTGTGGCGCTACATGGATGAGGATAGCAGCAGACCGAGATACGTGGAGAGAAACGGGGGAGGCCTTTATCTAGCAGTGGATGGAAAACGGATGAATATGATGACGACTTGATAGAAATATTTGTATGCAGTTTTCTGTTAAAAATTGATTAATTTGTTGTTATTTATCTAGGATTACAGCCGCAGAAACGCATCTGAATAGTGCGGACTTGTGAAAATATTTCGATGTTTTTGTTACTTGCGAATATCATTTTACTGTTACCTGAAAGTTAGTATCTACGAACTAAAAACTGTCTCTTCCTGCTACATTAATAAAAATACTTCAGCATTTTTCGCAAAAGAAAATAGTAGAAACATAATTGACATGTATGAATTCAAACAAGATACAATTTTTTAGTTTCTAAAGTAACTGATTTGGACAGGATAATATTTCCATACTTTGACTAGAATATACTAGAACTGCCAGATTAGTGGCCCAAACTATTAGGACACAGTTGTAATTATTTATTGTTGTGCACAAAAAATATTTGCAAATTCACGTCAGTAATTTCCGATGGCGAGAAAACACCTGGAGACAAATGTTTCAATTCTTTCTCAATGATTTTGATGTTCCTCTCTTAAAAGTCAAATATATTCCTAAGACCTTTACATATTAAAAAAATATTTACACAGAATGTTTACACCTTCACTCAACCTTTATCTATATTTTCATGGAAAGAAATGTCAGAATCGATTACACTTGACAGATTTTAATCATGTTTTGTGGAAGATTTTTTTTTCTCCCTCTGTCAGTGACCACCATTAAAAATTTGTTATGAAGGCCATTCCGACTAAGTATTCATCCGGACGCGGGACAAAGTACAGAAAATCCGGTCGGTCTCGATTTAATTTCACAACCCTAGAATAGACTTTTCATTTTTCTACATGTGAAAATACATTTGTGTTCCATACATACCGTAATTTAGTTTCATTATGTTTTAAGATAGTTAATTTGATCTGGGAAGGAAAAGTCCATACACTCATTAACTTATTGAATCCCTTCCAAGTTATTGTTTGCCTGAGCCAAAGCTGCCTAAACGGCATAAATAAATTCCAAAACTAAAGTTTTTGTTGATAACTATCAATGTTTTAATATTTGGTTCTTATATAAAACAAAGAACATGAAAAATCTCCCATACTCGTTCTCACAGAGTGAGTTTCTCTTAAGTTTGAATATATCGAAAATATGGGGTGAAAGCTAAAAATATAAATTTAGTACATGTATCTCTGGCTTGATATTGCCCAGGATAGAATCCAATAGCGAACGTTTGTTACTGCGGCGATGAACTTGCGAGTTCCATAAGCTATAGACTTAGTTAGTTAGTACATGTATCAGTAGGCTCGCGCTATTTTTATAATTTTAAATTTTACTGTTAACTCCCTTCTTAAGACTATGCGTTATACCTATGTGTTCATGTCAATCAACAAATTAAAAGAGTAAGACATGTTTAACGCTCTGACTATCGATCCAAGCAGTCCCGAGTTCTGTCCCCGGTTGGAGCTTCGAATTTCAGTGTTGAAAGCTGAAATAATGCCAGATATCTGAATTAAGAAATAGCGGCCTTCAGTCCAGAGAAGCAGGCAAAGCGACAATGAGTGGTCGTTGCGATGACTACGAAACACCGTCTTCGGACGAAAGTCGTCTGGCAGGCCAAAGCCCTATATGGACCGTAGAGTCAAAGAAAACATCATCCTAAATTGGGGAAACAAAGTTTCAACTTGTCAAACTATGTAGGTAGAGGTGAAATTGAGATGCGTACTTAAAGAATATCACAAAACACAACAGAATGTAAAGAGTTTTTACAGGTCAATGATAAAGAGATTGACACGTAATAACATTACTTTTTTTTAAAGGTTTTCCATAAGTTTCATTTGACTACTCCTTAAAGTTTGATATTTTGTTTCGAAGGTTTAACCTTTTGCTTCGTTATCAGTACCGGATAATACAGTAACTAGCTGATACAACAAAGAGTATAAATGGAGAAAAGGGCGCGTCAGACCGTTGGCGAACAATTCTCATCCGTACCAAGAAAGAAGAAATTGGGATTCTTGTATTGGAAAGTACCTTCACACTGGATACCCAATATAATAAATGTGTTACTTCAAGCACCACGCTTTGGGTAGAAAAGTTGGGTAAGGTCTATCAACTTGTTCCCGAATACGTGGATTCAACATTCTGTCTCAGATATTTCTTCTTAGAAATTTAGATCCTTTGTCTGCGAAACGAGGATGACGATGGCTTTCATGAAGACGCAATAGGTATGCTCTTCTTGATGATACGGAAGCCTTGCCCGTGTTCAACTATAAAACATCAGCATTACAAAGGGAAAGAGCAACGCTGAATGCTGATAACAGTTGATTTAGTATCAGAGTAATTGCATTACATATACAGGGTGTACAGAAAAGATGGTTACAAACTTTGGGAGGTAAATCCTAACATCGAAATAAGAAAAGAAAAAACCAACATGAGTCGAATTCCGCTTCGTTTTTGGGATAAAAGGTGTGCAACTTAGAGCCAAAAATCGACTTCTTGTGATGATAAATACAATGAATATTTTGCCATAAATCTTAAACGATCCACTAAAATAAAATTTAGTTTTCGGAATGTGATTTGCATCAATACAATGAATATTACAAGTTAAAACTGATGCCATAGGGTAATCAGTGTTGCAAATCTTCTATATCTTTCATTTTTTTTCCAAAAGGCATTACGTCAGTTTATTAGCTATATGGTATCCTCTAGTGCTGGTAAACAACATATTATATGATGCACAAAACCCTATGGTTTACTCATTATGGACTTTTCGTAAAATTTAATAGCTCCACCAAACTGCTTTTATCTATATTTCTCGTTACCCTTCAGTTATATTGTCAGCCTTCACACAAGCATCTTCTCCCGAATATTCTTCTGACTCTATCTCCACTTCATCTGATTCTATCTGCAAACTCTCCACCAATTCCGCTATACCAATTGTTTCTATCTGAGGCCCTTCTTCCTAATTTTTAACTATGTTTTCGGTCCATTTTTCCGTCTGACAAGCAATATTTCTACTCTCTATCAACACTATCTCGGTTTGAGCATTGAGTAAATAGCTCCTAGAGAAATTTTTGTATGCTTCGACGCGGCTATGCGTTCTGAAGGCTTATGAACCCCTTGTCCACATAGTTGTAAAGCCCTTCAGATGTCGCCACTGCGCCCTGAAACAAAAATGCGGACGTTAGGTTTCTGCTTGTTGTATTGGCTGCTATATGTAAGGAAAAAAGTAGTTTGCCAACCACTTCCTTTCTACCTTCTACGTAATGATTTATTGCCATGAGTAAGATGGTCTGCTGGTTACCTACCAGTAAGGGTTTCGTTCAGGTCACATTGCTTTGTTTCGGATTGTAAGAATTCTTCGAGAAATTGTGTAGAGAAGGAAACAGCAAGAAAGCCTCTAACACACTAGAGGGTAAGCTGGGGGGGTTTTGTTCTATGCAGAGAAATGGTTTTAAATGCGGAGAATAACGTGCCTTGCCAGCAGTAAGTTACACTTTTCGACACGTACATATACCGAAATATATTCCATTTCATTTTTGGGTTAACGCAAGAGAATCTGGCTCCTTGTGTTAATGAAAGTATTGCATTATCTTACCCGGAAGAAGCTTCACATTGTCTAGAAATTTGTTTTCTCGTTTTCTTTGATATTATGATCACTGGGGCTCGGATATGTATGCATTTTGCATATATGAATCATTTATATAACCATCATATAATAATCATATATGTGATTATTTATATATTCATTTATATGGCGTATTTCAGAGCCATGATCACAACAAACGAACATAAAAATAATAGATGTGAGGAATGCGCTGAGCATGCTTGAAGATTCTATATACTAAAGAACGGTTGTGGTCATTTTCCTTTTTTAATTAACTTTTGGATTTTTCATTCTCGATCTGTAGGTTTTTTCTCACCTAGATCTCAGTAACTAGAAGCTACACAGAGGTAAACCATACATCGTTAGATTCGTAATGGTCTGAAACCGTAGAATAATCTATAACTTTGATCCTAAAACTGGCAGGTCCTTTCTAATCGCTGAGTATCCTCCATTTGTGCCCCTCCCGGATCTCAGTAACTACAAGTCCGACAGATGATCTATACACCGTTAGATTCGTGATGATCTGAAACGGTGAGGAAAGCTGAATGTGGCTCTATAACTGGCAGATCCTTTTCAATCGCTTAGTATTCTCCATTTGTGCCCCTACTAGATCTCAGTAGCAACGAGTCCAACAGAGATAAGCCATAAACCGTTGGATAAGTCATGGACACCGTTGCGAAATTCTATGACTTTGACTCATAAACTAGATACGTTAGGCTATAAGGTAATTTGAATTTATACGGGAGCGCTCTGGTTTTGTGTATAGTAAAACCATTACTTAGCGTGTTATTATTGTTACGAGACAGTTATGTATATAGGGGGTGGGTCCGGATCCCCCAAAACTCAGAGTTTTATGGGAAAATAGTATAACTTCAGGCATAATTATACATATTTAATATATACCCAAACACACCTTGGACCCCTCCCAAAATCAAATTCTTGATACGTGCCTGTTACAAACGAAAGTTAGCTCAATAAGTACTGTGGATCGATTCGATTCCTAGTCAGGAAACGTGAGATATTTCTCATGAGCTCACAATCTGCTTTCAGTACCTGTCAGTAATTACGTCATACAGGCCCAAGAAATAAGAATGCGAGGATGGCTTCGTTATGTCTGATTCTGTTATATGTTGTCTTCTGAGTTCATGTAGGCCTCCAAACGGACACTGGAATAGTTTCTTAACATTAAGATCGGTGGCATCTCTCTTCGCAAAGAAATATAACGGATAGATGGCTAAATCTTGATATTTCAGATCTGAAATTCATTTATAAAGGAATGCCAAAACTCGGATGGTCTGATTCAGTTTTGAATGTTGCGGATTCAAATTTTAGTACTGGGTTCGGGTATCGGATTTGGATCCGAACTGCAAATTTCGATCGAACAAATTGTCTTGAACGAGCTGGCGAGTTCCAAGGACCGGACACGCTTTTTTGATCAAGTGGGCTCCAAACAACTTCGTTGAATGGATCCGGGAAGGAATTGAACCCATGACTCATGGGCAAAGCAATTTAATGGGGCCCGTACCTAACCAGACCCCCATGGAAGCGGTAAATAAAACTGGATCGTTAGCAAATTTGTAAAATAAACATGCATTTTTAAAGAACTTTTCTCTAATATTAGGACAAAACTAAATTATACGTTTCACAACAAGCACCTACATAAACCTCAATACTGTCTCATTTATCAGTTACATCCGAATCCGGTTAAATATTTATAAATTGTTATATAATTATAGCCTAAGCCTAATGAAGACTTCGTATCTTGTCGCATAAATCTAAATTCATCCCAACACGAATTGGTCACTCCTAAGTTTCTCAGTTTTATACACTATTGCACTAAACCAAGAATTCTCAAACTATATCACCTTACACGTACTGGTGCGTGAACATTTGGACAGCTTGGTAAAAAAATAAACAGAAAACTTATAAATGACCTAACGCTAACACATTTTCATAGATTGAACGAGGAAGTACCTGACGTCCAGCTTAAGATTCTCAACATTGATACATTCGTAACGGAGCATATGCAATATAGAGACAAATGTTATAGACCTGCTTGTCATAAATTTAATTTCAGCAGCGCAGAACAAAAATAGAACTTACTGTAATTCTGCGAGTGTATGCAAGAACTTGATAAGTTACATTTCTCTAGTTTCGAGGAAAACAGGATTGAGGATCGTAGCAACTAGATCTCGGGGTGGCAGAGAGGTTAGCGCATTCTCTTTCCGTGCACTTGGTCACGGATTCAATTCCCGCCGGGGTCTATTGAAAAGAATTGTATCAGAGTCCAATTTACCAAAAAACTGTAGGTCCCGTCTTATAAGCTCCTCAGCTCGTTTAGGACGTTAATAACAATTCAATCAATCAGAGCAACTATTATCCCTTACAGGAGATTGTATACAGAAACGCCATGTTCTGTACAAACAAATATTGATTGTGTACAACTATTTTTAGAGGAGATACCTAAGCACGTGGAAATAATTTTGTGAGAGTAACTCTTCTTCTTCTTTTTTTTTAATGTCAGTTGTTCTTACATGCAACCACAGAATTATTGTCTTCGCATCAAACAAAATAAATGAAACCTTTCCAATAAACTTTCTATTACTAATTACTGGTACACACCTGATGCATTTCATATAAACAGAGAACAATTGTCCACTTGTGCCATTGTATTAATCAAGGTATTATCACAGGCTTTGCCTAGTGTGATCGAGGAATCAGGAAAAACCTCAGTCAGGATGCTCGGCACCAAGAATTGATCCCGAGACCAACTGATGGATCAACACGCTCACGAATGTGTTGCCTTCTTGGTATAATCATTACTGCCAATGAAATCATGCAATTTAAATACAGTATTAGCATAGAAAATCGAGTAATATTACATGATGGAACGGCGAAAGTGTGAATTTCGGTCTAAACGTTTGAGAACGCATGCACTAAATAATACAGTTAAATAGTCTGAGATCAACCAGCTAGTAGCAGATGCGTTTACATCGGAAAAATGAACAAAAAAATGTCATACGTTGCATAATCTTTTAGTGGTAGGAAGCTAATTCTGAAACCCTAATCATATTGTAACAGTCATCACTTAACAATTGGTATTGCTGATTAAGGAACTGATTTTCAAATTTGAATCAAATGTAATCAAATTAAATATTTAGAAAATACATTGCTTGTATCGGTGACTCAGTTCTTTGCCTCCACAACCGGTGACTTCTTTCCGCGACGTATTTTTTTTTTTCAGTTTTTACTCTATCAACTGAAGTATCATTTGGAAGGGGGGCGGGGTGATCGGAGCGATAAGATAAGATAAAATGAATTTTATGGGCGGTAACAGCACTACGGCGGGATCGGAACGAATGACGGTATTGACCTTTTTTCTGAGCAATATAGCTCCTTCTAATCGAAATAGCCTCGGGCTACCCTATATATTTTCGATTCGCGGTCATATACGAGCTTGAATATCAGATTTGATAAACATATTTTGCTGTGTTCGACGTTGAAGATTGGTGATGATTATTTTGTTCGCGGTATTTCAAAACACAGTGAATAAGGAGGAAATGAAAATAAGGTTACCTTCTTAGACCAAAGGGAATATAAAAACAATAAAAAAAAAACTTCGAAATTCTTCCACTTCCTCATTGCACCAATTCCTTCACAATGAACGCACCTAAGCGCATCTAAGGACCTCACTTCCTCACGGTAGGGGTTCGGACTTGCTGAGAAGCCTTCTGAATGAAGGAACAGTGGAGGGGAGTCGGTTGTTATTTTTTTCGTGTACTTCTGCTTTTTCTTGGGGTGTGGGGAGGTTTGTTTACCAGATGTTGCATGTCGATGCTAGGCATGCCACTTTTTCAACACATATAGCATAGTTGCCAGTACAGTAAGAAGAAACCTAGCGTCCGCATTTTTGTTTCAGGGCGCTGTGGCGACATCTGAAGGGCTTTACACCAACTATGTGGACAAGGGGTTGATAAGCCTTCAGAACGCATAGCCGCGTCGAAGCATACAAAAATTTCTCAATGGTTTGAGTTATTTTAACCTTCCTGCCTAAAAATATCACATCGTCCTTTCGACCATTATTTTACCTTTTGCTACTTCCAATTCCTTAGACCTCTCTACATATTCCACTGTGTAATGAAATCCATAACAGTTTTCTCCTTGTTCCAGTTCTACTTTTTGATCCAACCTGTTTGAACCACCTTGTACTTCATTAAACAATTTCAACCAATCTTCGGTCAACATTTCAAACCTCTCTTCCATTTCATGCTGCCATTCTATAACCTTTTTATCTGATCTTTTCTTAGACTTTTTCTTATCATTTAACTCTTTCTGTTGATTATCACCAAATAACCTCTCGGTCCACCCAGGTAATAAAAATGTCCATTCCGGGACGTCTAATATTCCTCGAGACATCATCATCTGACTTCTACTAAACGTGACCCATTTAGCCTTGTTATATATACTATACAAGCCAATAGTGCCAAACACATGATTCATTGACTGGTTAATTAAATATAAAGTTACAGGTGTCCTGCTAATACCTTTCTGATATACCAACGATTCTATCAGTTGGTATAGCACCAAATTTAAAAATGCTCCCAAAATCTGTAGCAAACGGACACTGTACAGAATTTATACACAAGTTCACTATAGGCATCGAGGAAGCACTTGCACTATTTATCTCATCTTCCATAATGGGTACCTTATTAGTGGTCAACAAATCATCTACATACATGGATTGCATCTCTCCTCTAAATATACCAGACAGCTTCGTAGCTTCCGCTGACCCCTCCATTTGCATAGATTTGATCGCATTTTGCCGGTACACGACCGCAAGATAACACTTTCTCTGACACATGTAGCAAATAAAATTCACTGTCTTACAATGACCTACCCTATGCAATCTATTACATTTACCACAAGCTTTATCAAACTCTGTCTGTCTATCCAATTTCTATTCCCACCATTGAGACGCTCGGTAACCTCCACACAGCATACTTCCGCAGGTTCTTACACACTACCCATCTTAACCATCCTTGCCTCCGAATTGATCTGTTCCGCCAAAACTGCTATCTCAATTGCTTTAGCAAATGTTAATTTCTGCTCCGCTAATAACTCCTTACGAACAGCGTCATCCAACAATCCCGAAATGTACTGATCTCGAAGCATCGTATCAGTATAATCACCATATTCGCACTTGATAACTTGCCGTTTCAACACCCTCACAAGTTCGTTCACTGTTTGACAAGACTTCTGCCTTAACAAATGGAACATATCTTTCAAATCTTTCCCTTGTTTTTACACCAAAATTCTCTTTAAGCTTGTTCTTTAACTCCTCCAACGGCTTACTGCCTAAGGCTTCAGGTGCAAATAAGTCTTTCAGTGCTTCATAAGCCTCTGCTCTTATCGATGCTAGTAAAGTACACACTTTCTTACTCTCTAGAATTTGTTGAGCATCACAAAAGTGATCGAAACGCTTTCCATGTTGACTTCATGCAAATCCAACGGTTCCAAATGTAACAAGGAATTCATCATCACTTTCCATTCAAAATCCTGCCTCTGCTACGCCAATTGAAATCGTGCCCTACAGCTATTTCAGTTTCACTATTATATCTGGTGTAGTAAAAAAGTAATCCATTATTTTGCCAATAGATGGCTTCAGTGATCTGTATCTCGCGTTGTATAAGTCCGATCGGGTTCAACGAGATGGCGTTCAAACGATAAGATTGCGTACTACAAACACTGTTCAGATAGTTGTGATGAGTTGACTCAGTGTTGTGTGAGCGCGCGTCAAAATGGACACTAGCAAAGAGAAAATACGCTATATTTTACAGTTTTTCTTCGATAAAGGCGAAAACGCAAGCCAGGCGGCTGCAAATGTGAATAGTGTTTATGGTCCTGATATAGATACTGTAACAGCCAATCACGCGCAATTTTGGTTTCGTCGATTCCGTTCCGGTAATTTTGACGTCAAAGATGTACCACTCACTGGAAGGCCAAGTGTCGAAAATGTCGATAAAATCATGGACATTGTCGCGTCCGACCGTCATGTAAGCACTGTTTCGATTGCCCAAGAGCTAAACATTGCACAAAAAACCGTGTGGAACCATTTGCATAAGGTGGATACACAAAGAAGCTTGATGTATGGGTGCCATACGAGTTAACGCAAAAAAAAAACTCATGGACCGAATTTCCATCTGCGAATCGCTGCTGAATCGCAACAAAAGCGACCCATTTCTGAAGTGGTTGGTGACTGGTGATGAAAAGTGGATCACTTACGACAACGTCACGCGAAAACGGTCGTGGTCGAAGCGCGGTTCGCCGGCGTAAACGGTGCCCAAGCCAGGATTGACGGCCAGGAAGGTTTTGCTGTGTGTTTGGTGGGATTGGCAGGGAATTATCTACTATGAGTTGCTCCTCTACGGCCAAACCCTTAACTCGGAACTATACTGTCAACAATTTGACCGTCTGAAGGCAGCAATCGCCCAGCTGTGGCCAATAGGAGAGGCATTGTGTTCCACCAGGACAACGCCAGGTCGATAGTGACTCGCCAGAAGCTCCGGGAGCTTGGTTGGGAGGTTCTTATGCATCCACCTTATAGTCCGGACCTGGCACCGAGTGATTACCATCTGTTCCTGTCCATGGCGAACACGTTTGCTGGTGAAAAATTCGCTTCAAGAGAGGCTTGTGAAAATCGATTGTCTCAATTTTTTGCCAATAGGGACAAGGGCTTCTATGAGAGAGGCATCATGATATTACCTTCCAAATGGCAACACGTTATCGAACAAAACGGCGCATATGTGACCTAAATCGGATCATTCTAACTATGGTAAGTCAAGCCTTCAATGTCATGCAAAAATAATGGATTACTTTTTACTACACCAGATATACGGGCGAAATTTTCATACTCTCAAAAATGCATTGTTGAGAGCCCTGTGTTGTTAGCCAAAGATACAAAATTAGGACATCAGTCGAAAGCGTAATTTTGAACGCAGAACAACGAAAATTTTAACTTACTAACACTCTGCTAATAACTAAGGAATGTACAGACGAAATGTTCATACTTCTAAATATACATTGTTGAGAGAGTTCCATTGTTGTGAAAAGATATATAATTCAAACATCAATGGAGAGCGTAATTTTGAATTTAAAGTTACAAAACTTGGCATGAAGAAAAACTCTACGAATACCTAGGGAAAGGTAGAACCATAACTTTATATACTCAAAAGTGCATTGTTGGAAAAAGATATAGAATTAAAACCAATGGGAACGTAGTTTAAAATGTAGAGCTACGAAACATTGCATGAGTAATAACAATACCTAGTGAAATGTAGACAATTTTTATACTCTCAAAAATGCATTGTTGAGAAACCTCTGTTGTTGGACAGGTTCCTTTTCCCACGGAAATAGTGTGAATCTCTGACGCTAGAGGGCAATGCTATCTCACATACAGATGCTTATCAGAATAATGGAAACACCTGAACGAAAGTGCAACTTACCAGATTAATATGGTGTCGGGCCACCTTTCGCCTTCAGAACAGCCTTGATGCGACGTGGGATGGAGGCATAGAGGTCGTGAATGGTAGCAAGTGGAATATTACACCATTCCTCGTGCAGGGCATCGGCCAGTTCTGTGAGAGAGGATGGAGGTGGAAATCGTCGCCGGAGTCGTGTTTCCAAGATGGACCACAGATGTTCAATTATGTTGAGATCTGGGGATTGGGCGGGCCAGGGGAGGTGTTGAACTTCATCCCGATGTTCCTCAAACCACGCTGCAACAACTCCAGCTGTGTGAATGGGTGCATTATCATCCTGGAATATGGCGTCATTGTCCGGGAACAACATCCGGACCATAGGATGCAAGTGGTCTCCTAAAATTGCGACATAATCGTTGGCAGTGATGCGTCCGCGAAGTGTGACCACAGGACCCAATGAAAACCATGATATTGCGGCCCACAGCATCACCGTGCCGCCGCCATGTTTCACAGTTGGGCGGAGACACTGCAGATCATACGCTTCTTTGGGCGTTCTCCACACATAAACACGGCCCGTGGTTTGGAATAGGGTGAATGGTGACTCATCCGACCATACCACACGTTTCCAGTCGTCAACGGTCCAAGTTGCATGGTCGCGGCACCATTTGCGGCGTGCTAAAGCGTTCTGGTCCCTGATGAGAGGTTTGGCCCGTGCAACACGACCCCGTAAGTTCATGTCATGTAATTCGCGGCGGACTGTGATTGTCGAAACAGGTTGGGGGAGGTGCTGATTGAGTTCATCCGTCACTTGCGCCGCAGTGGCACGACGGTTCCGCGTGACAATGCGCTTTAATACCCGGCGTGCCCTGTCACTGATGCTTTTCTTCCGCCCACTGTTCCGCTTCCCCGATGTGGTTTTCCCGTGTGTTGTGTAGGCCGTCATCACCTTCGACACTGTCCCTGGCGACACACCTAACACACTAGCCACTGCCGTCACACTCACTCCACATAACCGCGCACCAACAATTTGCCCTCTTTGAAACTCTGAGAGGTGTCCGATTTTACACTACCTCCGTCTGCTGCAGCCACTGCACACTCCTGTTCCACGACGCCTGACGTAGTATGGAGACCGACCTAACACACCACCACCAGCAGTCCGGCGCTGCGGTCGCCACGGCACCACTGCCAACCCATACATCTGACGTGTTGCCAACTACAGGTGTTTCCATTATTCTGATAAGCATCTGTATCTACTATGTACAGATTTCAAACATCAATGGAAGCCGTAGCTTTCATCAAAGAACTATGAAACTTCGAACTTAGAATCACTCCACCAATAGCTAGGGAAACAAAAGAGCCATTTTTTTATATTCTGATTGTACACTGTTGGGAGCCCTCCATTGTTGGCGAAAAGACAAATTTCGATCATCAGTTGAAAGCGTAATTTTGAACGGAGAATTACCAAATTTCCAGTAACTGAGAACTCCACCAATATCTGAGGGAAGCTAAGAGCGAAATTATCATACTCCCAAAAATGCATTGTTGAGAGCCCTCTATTGTTAGCCAAAGATACAGGATTAAGACATAAGTGAAAAGCGAAATTTTGAATGCAGATCTACGAAACTTGAATATTTTAAATGAACAGAGAACTACGAAACTTCGTATGAAGTAACAAGTAATCAGGTAAAGGTGCAGACAAAAATTCTATACTCTGAAATATGCATTGTTAAAACTTTCCATTTTTGACAAAAGATACGGAATTAAACATCAGTGGAGAGAGTAATTTCAGATGTAAATTTACAAATCTTCGAAGTAAGGAACGAACACTCCACCAATGGATATTGAAATGTATAGATGATGTTCACACATTCCCTATGCATTGATGGGAGACATTTTCATATTTCACCAATTCCTAGGGCAGGAGTCTTGAATTATTTTTTCCGAGTGTCCAGGTTGATGAGAATTTCGCAATAAGAAACCCTTTGCTGTTCAGATAATTAGTCCAGCATGAATAAGACAGGGTAGCAACAACAGAGCGGTTGTCGTTCAGTTGGTAGAGTGTTGGCTTCGCATTAGGAAGCCCCGAGGTTGGATATCAGCGGTCGACTATCTTGACTGAGGCTTTCCAGTGCCATTCCTCAGTCACACCAGATAAATACCGAGGTGATGTCTTCAACTTAGTCTAGGCAGACTCTTTTTTGTACTCCATGCGGGCCTGAGCCGTAAATGTCTAAAGGTCACAAACACATTCAGATTGGATTTTGAATTTATTCATGGCCTTAGGCATCTCAGATTCAGGACACGATAAGGTGACGGAGAGGATGTTGGAAGGTAATCGGCCAGGGCCTAGCTAGTAGGTACCAGTCCGGTATTTGGTTGGTTGTGACAGGAAAAATCCTGAAAATCTCTGAGATATAGGCGACCGCTGGGATCGTTCTCAGGACTTTCCGAATGCTCTACCAACTGAGTTACAACCGCTCGGTACATTTGAATAGGATGATACGATTATTGGCTACTTCGTATAATTGTATGGAATAACTAAAAATAAAGAAAGTAAACACGACGAACTTGAGCATGAATTCACAATATTTATATGCTTTTCACTGACATTTCAACAAGTGAAGTGTGTATATAGAATTCATTCACACATTAATCTTGACATTCTGTCAAACCCATTGTAAAAGAAAGTTTCCAAAGACCATAAATAAATTGACATTGAAATTCTTATCAAACCGTGAACTCCGTGGAGGTCTGGGAAGAAAGGCTTCGGGGTTCGAATCCAGACCGGAGTCAACCATTTGAAGATCCATGATCTAGGGAAATATACATACAACATTTTCGTAATACTAAATATGCATTTTTGAGAAATCTCCATTGTTGGCCAAAGATACATAAAATCAAATATTACTGAAAAGTTTAATTTTGAACAGAAAACTACAACACTTTTGAAGTTGGGGTACACTCAAGAATTTGAGGGGGTGACAACCAGTGGGGGCTGTGGAGAATTCTTGTAAAAAAAGGAAGTGTGCTTGATTCCTGTCTCATTGATTTCTCCGATTATTCAAGACACTAATGTAGCTTTTTTTATTTAACATTGGCATGAAAAAGCACCAAAACATGCCATTGTCTTGGTAAGAGGTTTCTTTACAAAATATCTGGGGGTGGGTTCTTAGACCAACAAGAGGAGCCTTCTTACTCATCATACAGGCTTTAAAATTTTATTGCCCTGATCACAGCAGGTACTAACAAAGGAAAGAATGACAAGGGGAAAGGGAGAAACTGAAAAAGACCCATAGTCCCTTTTTCATTCTTTTCCTACAGAAACGAAAAGAAAAGCAAACATTATAAAAGGCGTGTCTCCCAATACATGTTGCGTTTAGGAATTTCTCAAAATATTGTTTCTTCTGGAAATACTAGAATCCACACAATTTTGACACGACTTCGACACAGTTTCAAAACAAGAGATTGGGTGCAAAGCTGAAATAGGTCACCGGCTCACTCGGGTTAAGTTTTGAACCGGGTTGCCAGGGTCTAGGCTTCGGACCCAGCCTGATCCGGTGACCAGATTTAAATCCGGTAACCCGGAGGGCAAAGTAGAGATTTTATTTGATTTTATTCATTTTATTGAAAAACATTCTTTGTTATTGAAAAACAATATATTTTGATTAATCACTTTTTCATCGAGAAACCAGTGAAAAATTCCGTTCTTCTGATTTAGTGTGTAGAGTGTGGTCATGTGAGCGTGAGATTGCTTTCTTGAGGACCTAAAGTTCTATGTATGCTACTACGTCTGTTGAATTACTGATGTTCGGTATTTGCAAAAAAATCCTCGGAACAAGTCAAAAGCTACTTGCCTACGTATTCATAGCAATCGTGGTGGAATAAACTAAAATACCTGCATGATCCTAATAGATTAAAACAACACTTACTGAACGCCTGTACCTCAGTTGGCACAGCATTCGCTTCGCAATCAGGAGACCCTATGTTCGCTATCAGTGGCCGACCATCCTAAGTTTTTTCAACGGATTTTTGTCACACCAGGCAAATGTCGGGAAGGTACCCCTATCCTATCCCGACGTTAGCCGTGGATGCCTAAAGGTCATAAAAATTCGAATTTATATTACAAAAATACTTTCCAGCGCATTGGGTATATTCCATTAAAACCTGATCATTGGAACGTGGTATTTACAATTAATAAAGAAATAAGATATTTATTTATTATATATTTTATTTATTTATTATATATTTTTGTCACTCGACTTCAAGTGGGCAGAGAGGCTGGATTTTGAAAGTAAATCACTGAACATGTAGAATTGCTTATACCAAGTTCGAAGTCATTATTGAAAACAGGCAACATTTAGTTACCTCAGGACCTAACTGACATACAGGAGCGACCAGGAAAACTCAATATAACCCTAAAAATATTTATAGGTCTATATATATATATATATAAACCACAGCTATATTCAATCCACTACTGGATGAGGCCTCTCCCCGGAGGGAGGAGATTGGTTTACTGCTCCCACGCTGACCAGACGGGTCATATATGTAATCATATTCAGCAGCTTTCTATCCACTGCTTGATGAAGGCCTCCCCCTTTTATTTCCACATATCTCGGTCTGTCGTTATCCTCATCCATGTAGCTCCTGAAAACCGCTTGATTTCATCTATCCATCTTGCATTTCGACGTCGTCTCGGTCGTTTCTTTTCTCGAGGAATCCAATGTAGTACATTTTTCGTCCACCTTCCATCTGTTCGTCTAGCTATGTGACTGGCCCATTTCCACTTCGTCGTCTTCACAGTCTTGATTACATCCTCTACTTTTGTTTGTGCGCGAATCCATTCATTTGTCTTCCTGTCCCTCCTGGTCATTCCTAGCATGCATCTCTCCATTGCTTTTTGTGTGACTCTCAATCTTTGAGTTGTTTGCGCATTCAATGTCCAAGTTTTACAGTCGTACATTATCACAGTTAAGACACATTGATTATAAACTTTACGCGTGAGACACATTGGTAGTTTGCTTTTGAAAATAAAGTGTAGTCTTCCAAACGAACTCCACGCCATCTTCTATTTATTTCATCAGCCAACTTGGCATTCGATGTTTTGAGCTGGCCTAGGTAAACATACTCATCAACTATGCCTATTGTCTCTCCGCTAATCTTGATTTCCCTTTTTGCAGCATATTGATTGTATATGACCTTTATTTTACTTAAATTCATTTTAAGGCCTATTTTCGAACTCTCATTATTCAGTTGTTCCATTCTGGTTTGTAGTTCCTCCGCATTTGAAGCAAACAGGACTATATCATCAGCGAAACGTAGGTGATGAAGATATTTGCCATTAATTTTAATTCGAACTTCATCCCAATTTAAATTTTGGAACACACTCTCCAGGACCGCACAAAACAATTTTGAAGAAATTGAATCTCCTTGCCTTACCCCCTTTCCAACTTTAAATTTTTCACTTTCTTGATTTAGTCTAATGACAGATGTGGCAGTCGAATAAATGTTTCGCAGTAACTTGATGTATGCATTTTCGATGCCTTGATGTTCAAGTGTTTAAGTACAGCTGACAAGGAGACCGAATCGAAAGCTTTTCCGAAATCTATGAATCCCAAACATAGTGGAAGTTCATATTCATTAGTCCTTTCCATAACTTCAATCAGTGTTTGTATGTGGTCCATTGTGCTAAATCCACGACGAAATCCGGCTTGTTCCCTTCCCTGGTTAAAATCCAAGTCTTGTTCAATACGATTCAAAATAACTTTGGTGAACATTTTGTATAGAACAGACAGTAAACTAATTGGTCTGTAGTTTTCGACGCGTTCTTTGTCCCCTTTCTTGTACAACAAAATTATAACAGCATTATTCCAACTGCTGGGTATTTCTCTCTTCCTCAGGCACATTGAGAATAATTTCGCAAGTTCCCCTTTCATCTTTTCACCTCCCCATTTAAACATCTCTGCTGTGGGTCCATCTTCTCCTGGCGATTTTCAGTTCATCTCTCGAAGTACTTTATCCACCTTCTTTCAATACGTCTGTGACATGTACATCATTTTTTCTGAGTCTTCATTTCCTAGCTCTTCTTCGGAGTAGTACAATTCTCTGTAGAAATTTTCAAATATTTTTTATAATTTCTTCCTTATTTCGTGTTACGGTCCCGTTTGGTCTCTTAACTGAAATTATTCCTATCATGAGCTGCTGTTTGTTTTTCTTCAGGCTCTTGTTTTCCTCGATTTTATTTCTAACAAGGTTTTCGTTATATCTTCGCTCATCCTCTCTTATTTCCTTCCTTACGGTTTTATTTAGTTCTAAGTATTCAATCCTTTTTATGTGAGTTTCCTCTTCTTTCATTTCCCTTCTTTTCTTCATCAAGAGTTTATTATCTTCTGAGATTTTGCTCTCTCTTTTCTTTCAGGTGCCTGCTATTTCCTTGGTTGTCTCTCTTATTATCTCCGTCAGTATTTTATTTCCGCTATTGATGTCTTCATAATCTAACTCTTCCAAGGCGCTGGATGTGTTACTTAGTTTTATCTCAAATGCCTCTCTGTTTTTTCTTAGATTTTCCAGATCTAAAAGTGGCGGTTTTCCTCTGATAGGCTTCTTTCTCTCAAGTCTAGTATTTAATTTCAGCTTACATCTCAGCATCCTATGATCACTCGAGACTCTGAAACGTTCAAAACAGACACGTCTTGCAGAATTTCTCTGTTATTCTATAGAACGTAGTCTATTCCGTTTCTGGTCCCATTTAGGCCTTTCCATGTCCACTTTCTCTGGGGCGGTTTCTTGAAAAATGTATTGGAAATGAACAGTCTGTTGGCTTCTGAGAATTCCACTAACTTCTCTCCTCTCTTGTTTCTTTTGCCAAATCCAAAGTTTTCAACTTTCGTGTCACTGCTCTGCTTGGTTCCTACTTTCGCATTGAAGTCTCCCATTACAATTTTGTAATGCGATTTGCTACTATCCAAAATCTTGTCTATCTCCTCGTATTGGTCTTCGATTTCCTCCTGCGGGTATGAAGTTGTTGAAGCATATACTTGTATAATTTCCATACTGTATCTGTTGATTATCTTTACAACCACCCGTGTGATTCTATCTGAAATTCTTTCAATTTCTGCGATTCGTGACTTCAGGTCTTTATTAGTTATAAAGCCAACGCATATATATATACCACCCCCGTTTACCTAATCGTTTGCGTGTCTGACTACGGATTGAGGGGACCCGGGTCGATTCCTGGCGTTACCAAGGATTTCTTCCAAGGCGTGTGGATCTGGAATGGTGCCCACCCAGAATCGTGATGCAATTGGGGAGCTGCTATGAAGAAAAGACAGTGGCGATCACAGTGAGAGCTTCGAGTCTTCTCTTCCAACCCGTCTGGTCATCGTGGGAGCAGTAGACCAATCTTCTTCCTCCGGGGAGAGGGCCTCATCCAATAGTGGATTGAATATGGCTGTACATTATATATGTAATAAAAAATCGGACGAACTCAAGCTGATAACAGTGAAATAATATTGCGTTTGTAGAATACTTTCGAAAATAGGAGAAAGAAAATAATTTGTCTGTTATGAAAAGAAAGGTATATGACAAGGTAGGATTTTTCTTTTGTTGCCTCCTCTCTATCTAAACTCAGTGTTTCAAGGGGATACGAGCGACGTTTCGCTCGTCACAGTGTCAGACGACCCACTTTCCATTTGAGAAACAATGCCCTCCTTGCAATATTGCGGATTTTAATATGGCGGCCACGTTGGTAATATACCCCAAAATGCTTTCCCACATATCCATTATTTATTTGTGCACTAAAATATTTATTTCCGCAGTCAGCTTGTGAAACACAAGCCGTATCCGAACTTCTGGACCAATGTTACATTGTGTGTGGAGGGGACGGGGATCGGTGACGCCGTTCTAAAGAAAGGCGAATACAATTATCTCAAACACAAATGAATGCTTTCTTTGAATTTCTCGACCCAAAATACTGCCATTTTGACACTAACGTTGGTTTTAGGCCTTCTAGTTCACAAGCTACGAAAGCCTTATTACACGAAACCGCCATTTTGAAAAGCCCGTGTAAAAAATTCGCACCTAAATCAAGATGTCTACTCAAGATTTTCTGAATTTACT
>JAGDQP010007929.1:40072-65156 GCA_022664845.1 Lepisma saccharinum | reverse complement strand
GGGGGGGGAGGGGGGGTATGGAAACAGCAGCCTTCCACCTTGGAATTTCAAACTGAAAAGTATGCCAATCGTTTGTACTACGTTTCTACCGGAATGTACCGCAAAAAATTTCGTTTGTATCACTTGCGGGTATAAGAGATTTAAAGTGGGGGACTAAGAAAATGTTTTTTACTTGCGTTTTTTACTTTTGGCCAGCTTTTTTGGAATCGGCCGCACTGTGCACCCCCATCCCACCCTTTTATCCCGTTATACCGTATTATTTTCTCTTGAAATAAATAATTCTTACTACATAGTATTTCCCTAATTTAACCAGAGAAAGGTAAAGTCAGAATTGTCGGCACCGAGAATCGACTGCGGGACTTCCTAATTAAAAGGCAAACACGTTGTATTGAATGTCTTACTTCGTCTGAATGATCATTATAATATAATCATGCAATTTGAATTTTAGCATTAATTAAAAAGACGAAACGTCGAAATTCTGACAAGGCTAGTAAGAAAAGCTAAAGTTATCCCCTGTGCGATACGCACGCGCCGTGAACGGCGCATGGGGGATGTGGAGGTAGCGCCCCACATTTTCTTGACCTACGATACGAAGTGAGGTGGGGTGGTCAGTCCCACGCTCGACCGCCTTTACCTTCCCAAGGTGCCCAGAAATACCAAGGACACTCCGGTACTAAATTTGATAGGAGGTTGAGTGCACGTCAGAACGCCAGGCATGGGAACACTTTGAGAAAAGTATCCAGTGTCCTGGCCGGGATTTGAACCGATTCGACGTCTGAACCACGGCGATTCATATAACAAGGCTGGTACTTAAATAAACACAAAACGCAAAATAATGCGTTATAATTTAAGAAATTAACTACAAATTTCTTCAGACTTAAATAGTTTATCTCTGAAACTTGAAAAGGTTAGTGATATCAACAATAATATTCTCTCATCTATATATCGAGCTTTTAGTAAGCTGTCTTTAAGCCCTCGGTTCGCTTCATAACTGATCTCCGTGGGCGAATAGAATAATAATAATATGCCCCTTGTTACCCAGGACTTAGTACAGCGCTTGGGCGGGACGACACTTATTATGAAAATGATAGCCTAAGGTGTTACGCCTCAGAATCATCAGCAGCGTCAGTCGTAATAAAAAAGAGGTAATATAAACTTCATGTATAGCTTTAATAATCTATACATACATCCAATATATTTAAGATATTATGGGTATTATGTCTAAGTAACCCAAACTCAGCAAGTCTATAACAATATCATATCATCTACATTATGTGCATAAGATTCAGACATCGAATTATTAATTAAACTTTTCAGTAATCGTATCGAGGTTTAAGTAATAACAATAGAACAAAATCCAATCCATCTGTAAAAAAGCAGCAAGAAAACATCACTTCATTAATGTTCTATCATTTAAAATTCCCGCAAGCATTTAACAACGACATCTAACGGTACTTCTTTATCACAGTTTGCGCTTCCAGATCGGTTTCAATGCTCCCATCTATTGCATAAAACTCGAACTCGGTGAAGCTTTCCTATATCTTCAATTCTGCATGATACATACCATCTGGCCTTTGCGGCCACTTTCGTCTTTAGAAATATATGAAATTTTGTTTGAAGTTGAAATATATAAGGAAATAAAGAGAATCAGATCCCGCACCAGAACCACACGGCCCCCACCAGACAACCAGCCAGGAAAACCACCGAATGGGACAGGCAATCTACAAATTAGCTAAAGTTTAAGAATTCGAACTGCAATTCAGGCTGATTACAAAATTTTAATATTTAAGTTTTATTGCACAGGATTTAGCATATATAAATTTATAGTACGTTAATTAAAATTTAATATAGTCTAGTTTGAAAAGTCTATCTGTTATTAGTCAGAAAGAAAGGATGTTGGTTTATAGGATTAATAGTTTATTTCTGTAATAAAGGATGAAGGATGCAGACCGCTTATCTTATTTGCAGTTGTAATGGAGGTGTTACTCAGTTTCCAGGCTTTAATATTGTGCTTAGTATATATATTCTGATGTTAACAATTTCGTTCACTGTGTTTTTATATGTTAGTTTACTAGTTCTTGTAGTGATATTTGATGGCGCATCACTTTCATATCAAGCTGTCTCGGGAAGTTGATGATGGCAAATTTCTTTTCTTTGATTGCGTTGGCATATCTTTCTTTGCAATGATCCATATATTCTATAATTGAAGGGAAATTGATATCCTTGTATAGTGCGTCCTTCTCGGCCTTCCAGAGCCTCTTGGACACTCTCAGCCAATATCTTTCAAATTTTTTGAAGTGTTCCATATTAATATTTGAATTCTACAATTCATGGCCGTAGGTTATAATTGGTCTCAATATAGAAAGGTAGATTCTAGTTTTTATACCGAAAGACGTGTTAGATAGAAGTATCGATTTTAATGCCGAAAATGCCTGAAGTCCCTTTTTTCGTCTATCTGAAATGTGCGATTTGAAATTTAACCTCTGGTCCAACGTTACTCCCAAATATTTAGCTGTTGAATGTGGCTTAATTTTAGATTTGTTTAAGCAAATGAATTTATTTTTGTCTCGTCTCGTGTCTTTACCAGAGGGATAAAAAATGATGAATTGTGTTTTATTGGCGTTGAGTTCCAACTTCCAGTCCTTGCACCATTTAAGAAAAGTCTTAGCCGGCCTTTGAAGATTTTTTATGGCTGAGTTTGTAGTTCTCGCAGTAGTCCAATATGCCGTGTCGTCCGCAAAGAGTCCTAAACTGGCCTAGTGGGCCCTGCGGGCCTAAAGGCAATTTACATGTATGTGTGTACATACCATCACAAACTAACACATTGTACCCTTGTCAGATTAACATGTTCTCTTGTTTCGAGATGGACACACTTTCATACTGAAGATACGGTTCATGTGAAACCACCAGTTTTTTTTTGTCAGTAACTGTTAACATACAACTTTTAGGGCAAAAGTATTTCCATATTTTTAAAAAGAAATATGAAGAAGGTTCTAGCTTAGTGGCAAAAAAAGAAGAAAAAAATCTGCAGGTTCATTATAATTGCATAGCTCCTATAGTCCTATGAGGTAGTGATTGCGGGAAGTTCGTAGGAGGACGCAGAGGCAATTTTGCATCCTCGGGTCTGAGTGGACGTCGCAGAGAACAGGACTCTTTTCTCATTTTTTAAAATTTTTATTTGGGCCAGTCTAGTAATTTTGGATTTCGGCTCGTCACGATTCGACCTTTAGCTATTAAAATCCACACCCATGCCCCTGCCGGGACTCGAACCCGGGACCTTCGAGTCGTTGGCCTACCGCCATAGACCGCACGGCTACCCGGCCGGCGCAGAGAAGAGGAAAACGGGATTAAATCAATTATACTGGATAGTAGATACTAATAAAATTATAAAATATCTAATCGACCAACTTGGCTGTTGTTAATCTAAAAACGTGGATATGTGGGCGGCCTGTGAAAAATATTTAAAAAATGCAAAACAAAACAAACAAACAAACAAAAAACAGAGAGAAATACAGTGTTTCTTCATTTGCAATATCAAGAAAACAGGAATAAAGAAAAACAGAGTAAAAAAAGTGTTTATATACTGGGGTTCTATAACATTGCTGAAGTAATAGCCCATTTGTAGTAATAAATTCACTAGGTGTATTAACTAACTAAAAAGTAGTCCAAAGGATGGCGCATATGAAAGCCGATTTCGGTAATTCCTTTTGTCTATTTCTCAATATATTTTAAATAAACTTTTAACATTAATTAACTATAATTCTAGAAAGAATAATATTGTGAATTATTTATTATTAACTTAACATCTGTTTTATTAATATTTGATGAACAAAATCAGTAGCCATCAAAGTTCATGGTATACTTCTATATAAATAGAACGACAGGCACCTGGCCGTTAGACCATAACGTCGTATGTTAAGATCGTGTATAACGTATCTTTGTGGCTATTGTACTACAACGACTCGTTGTGATGAACTTAAAAAATAATTAAATACCCAGTTCAGTATAGCTGATCACAGACTAATATCACTCTCAATGATATTATTGGCTTGGACTGAACTGAAAAATATTTGAAATAATACTGTATGGCTCTGTAATCACCTCAAGATTCAGAGTATATGCCTTTGCCTAATCATCAGAAAAGCAATACCTAATGATAATTCACAAAAGATTGTATTTACTCTTGTTGCCAACTAAAATACTATGATATGTATCTTGAACATCAATAAAATATGATAAATTAATATAACATTGTTTTATTGATTCAATATTATCCATAAATGCAATATTTATATGACTGAAGCACTTAATCTTGTTACATTCCAGCCTGAACGTCACAATACCGTTTATTTTGTATAAATCAGAGCGCTTCCTTTGCTGAGTAACATTAAAAACGTATATTTTTCCCCAAACGTGCAAAACATACAAATGTATTACATTAACTACTCCAGATATCCTTATAATCAGATATGTTCAAGATTATTGTGATGAGAGTGAAAAATGCTTTACAAATCTTACGTCCGTATAATTGGATGTAAGTATAGTAGTTAACATACAAAAAGAACACGTTTCTGGTAGCAATCGTCTGTATAATTAGACGGAAACTTACTTAGACAAAAACTGATTACTCGCTAGGCGTTTATAGCAGCAATATATCGTAAAAATGACAAAGATACATTCCTAAAAATGCCAGTGACTAGTTATTTATAAATGCAAGAATACGAGCTTAACAATAACAAATACCAAGTAAATATAGCGCGACAACTGATACTTCCTACACTGACTTGATACAATAATTTTAATTACGATCTCCTGAAGTATCTAATTGAACTCAGTTTTGCACATATCCTGTACTATCAAAACAAAAATGCTTAGGACACATTAACGCTATATTGCTTTTATAGCACGCGTGAGTATAATCCTCAAACTGATAAGATACATAAAATTTTTGTAACTTGAATTTATATGCCTCAACCATTCAAATATGTCACATACATTGATTTATCAGTGATCACTTCATCTATATTTCTATACCCAAAACACAATAGGCATGCCGCAACTTACAACACTTGCAGGGTAAGGATGGGTGAGATGAGATAGGAATTTATAATGAAACCTCACAGATTACTTCCACTTTAAGATACAAGCTTTTCATTCTTTGAACAGCAAACAATCGGCGTGGGCGTTTGTGTGGACTGACTCCAATGGGACAATCTACGCACGCAAATCGCCTCAAGATAGAGCAGTAGTAATCGAGAGCTCTACTGATGTGAACAAAATTTGCTAGGTACCGATAATGTATTCGTTGCTTGCAATGTTCTAGGACAGATCTATTAGTTATTTAATAGTTAGTTTTGACATTAGTGTAAATAGTTAATTTGTAGTATGGTAGATTTTGATATAGAAGACCCATTCTTAAGGTACACTCACCCACATTTATTATGTAAGAGCACAGAATTAGTTAATTTTGATTTCCCAAAAGATAATGAATTTTCATTGTTACATTTAAATGTTCAAAATCTTACATCAAAATATGAAGAACTTGTGGCATTTTTAAATGGCCTCAATAATGAATTCTCAATTATTGCTATAAGTGAAACACATCTTCTTCATCAAGAACAAACAAACTATATTTCGCTTCCTAATTACGTATATGAAAATAAAATAAGAAGCTATGGTAAAATAAATCCATACAAAGGGCATGGCGGAGTAGGCCTGTATATTAGGTCAACGTTAAATTACTTTGTACGTGATGATTTGAACAATATGAATATTGTGGAATCATGTGAAATGTTATGGGTTGAACTCACAGATTTTTATTTTGACAAGAAAACGGTTATAGGTGTTATTTATAGATCTCCCGACAAGAAGTATGAAGATTTCCAAAATTGCCTAAATTCAATAATAACCAAAATCAACACTGAAGGTAAATATTGCATATTTACTGGAGACATTAACATTCACCTAAATAATGAGCATGAAAGTGATGATTACATTAGAATGTTAAATACAAACAGCATTAAAATGTGTATAACTGTCCCGACGCGCATACAAGGTAACACTCGCAGTATTATAGATCATATTGGAACAAATATAATTAACATAGATATACAGTCAGGAGCAATAACCACTCGCATTAGTGATCACTTTCCAATTTACATGTTTACATCAATAGGAATAAAACACAAACCTGGTTTGGTAAAAGAAATAGCTGTTCGCGATTATTCAAAGATAAAACAAAAAATAAAAGAAACCAATTGGGAATTAAAAGGAGTATATAACTCAACTTGTTCGACAGGTGCCTTAAAAATACTTCAAACCACAATAGAAAATTATATACGGGAATGTACGGTAATTAGAAAAGTGAACAGCAAATATGTAGTTAAAATTCAGCCATGGATGACTGTGGCTATACTTAATTCTATAAAGAAAAAAGATAAACTTTGGAAAAGGAGCACAAAAAATCCATTTAACTTACACCTTCGTGACAAATATAAACAATACCAGAAGACATTAAAGACAGTTATAGAAAAAGCTAAAAATGACTACTACATGAATGTCATGTTGCAAATGGGAACTAACACTAAGGAAAAATGGAACATCATGAAACAGGCAATAAATCTTAAGAAAACAGTAGAAAATAGTGACATTAACATTGAAAAGGAATGTGGCCAACTTATTACGGATCCACAAAATGTCGCGAATGAATTCAACACATACTTCACGGGTATTGGGGAAGACTTAGCAGCTAAAATAAATATAACGAACGATGATATAGGGCATAGAGTGAAAATGAAACAAGCAACATTGTTTCTTAATCCAGCAAGCGAAATTGAAATTTATAACATTATAAAAGCATTGCCAAACAAAACAAGTGTTGGGTACGACAATATCAATACGAAAATTATTAAAGAAACTGCGACAGAATTAGCTCCTGTTCTAAATCATATAGTTAATTTAATGTTTCTGACCGGGCGCTTCCCCGATTCACTAAAAATAGCCAAAATAATACCAGTTTTCAAGGGTGGAAATAACATAGATAAATCTAATTATCGGCCTATATCTATTCTCCCTATATTAAGCAAAGTGTTTGAGAAAGCTATATGTTCAAGAATGACGATTTCATTGATAATCACAAGATTATAAAACAAGAACAATATGGATTTCAGAAAAACAAATGTACCCAGCTTGCTGTCAGTAATCTTTCAAATTATATATCTGAAGCCCTTGATGAGAGCAAGTACGTAATAGGGGTATTCATAGACCTAAAGAAAGCATTCGATACGGTAAATCATAAGATATTGCTTCAGAAGCTATATGGTTATGGAATACGTGGTATTGCTTACGATCTCTTCAAAAGTTATCTGCAAAATCGAAAGCAATACACTTATGTTAATAAGGCGACATCAAACTAAAAAGCAGTAAATTGTGGAATACCACAGGGATCTATCTTAGGACCGCTACTATTTTTGTTATATATTAACGATTTGCCGGAAATTTTAAGTGAATCAAAGTGTCTGTTATTTGCAGATGACACAATTATATTCAAGAAGGGATCCACACTTGATTTAGTGCAAAAGGCAATTAATAACGATTTAGGAAAATTAGAGCAATGGTTCAAAATTAATAAATTAACGTTGAATATCGCAAAAACAAAATGTGTATATTTCAGGAACATTCATAAAACAGAAAATATTAAATACTATCCGATTTCTATCAATTCCGAAAACATACTCACAGTTTCAAATACAAAGTATCTAGGTACATGGTTCGATGAACATTTCACATGGGAAAAACACTTCACAGAAATAAGCAAAAAAGCGTCACTACACATTGGTTTACTCTTCAAAATTTCTCGGATGTTTCCCGAAAATGTAACTAAGATATATTATTATGCTTTTGTACACCCATACCTTTCGTATAGCATTGAATCATGGTATGGGAACTTAAGTAAACAATACAAGCGAAAATTATTTGCATTGCAAAAGAGAGCAATTAGAATAATCAAAGGTGCAGACTTTCTGGCGCATACCTGTCCTCTATTTGAAGAGCTTCAAATAAAGACGCTAGAGAAACTTTATTTATATAGACTAAGTTGCCTAATGTACAGGATACTCAATAGCAATGTTACTTTATTATCGTCCCGAGTAACAGCTTTAACACACCCTATAAGAACAAGAGCAATAACAAACAATCAGTTAACAATACCTAGACCACGTTTGAACTATGGATTACGAAGCCTCACATTTAGTAGTGTTAGTGTTTGGAATTCCTTAGCCTCGAACATAAGAACAGCAACAACTTATAAAGCATTCAGAAGACAAGTGAACAACTTTCTACAACAAAACCAAACTGAATTGTAAAAATAGTACATTTTATTTAGTATATTGTCATGCAATTTTTATATAATTATAATCTTCAGAGATGTTTACATTTAATTATTTAACCAACTTATTTGTAGTTTTTGTATAATCATTCATATCATTACATTATTATATAACCACTGTATATTTTTTTTTCGCCATTTTTGTAAGAAATTAACAATTATTGAGAGGAGGAACCATAAACAGCATTTGCTCGGTTCCACCTAAATTTATGTAATCTGTAAATTCTATACTATTATTAATAAAATGTATCTGTATCAATCGTATCTTAAATGACTCTATTGCTTATGGCATAAATAACTTTTTTTTATAGTGGGAGTGTCAATAAAATGAACAATACATCACACAGAAATGCGTAGCACTCTACAATCTAGCATTCACAATATTAACTAACGCACAACTCGCTGATGTGAGCCCTAGAAATTTTATGACGAAATCCTTACTATATGATAGAATATGAGTCTGCTAAAATCGTCAATAAATAGAGAGAACGAGGGGATCTTGGGAGGACACCACGATGTATCTCGGACAAACACTACCCTGTACTCAATCTGCTATCTCATAAAAAACGACTACAAAGCACGACGCTACTATCATATCTATAATTAAAAAGATTTATCTAACTATAAAAACAGCAGATGATTTCTGTCGACTATTCCATCAGATATGCAATTCACCGATAATGAACTATTTATATATCCTTACATAAAGTACTGTTGCATTTATGTACATTTAACACAACTAAAAATGATCATAAGGGCGCAAACCTAATTTTGTTACGTGCACGATTTTATATTTATACAGAGCACTCTTACTATTTGTACTCATACAAATTTACTAAAACGTGTACAACAAAACTTGAACTTGACAACGCATTATTTTATTTGCAAATCACTGCCTGATTTTGGCCTTACTAACATGCACAGTCATGAACTTTCTTTATTCTTTCATAATAAATCACATTACAGCCTTTGTCCACTAGCAAGACGTCAACAATGCTGAATTACTTCAAGACAGTAGAAGGGGAGGGGGACTCGCACACTTCTTCTCGAACAACAATGACTACATAACTTCGTTGTATGTGTAACTATACAGGGAATGATATTTGCTTACCCTGCGAAAGAATACTTGTTTCGTTCCACTAAGGATTATTATATCCAAAACTGACCTTGTTCCGTGAATTATAGGCACGATGTCAAGAATGTTGAAATCTATTAATATACGTCGTATAGCACTGAGACATCAACTTGATCACTCCCAAGCACGTAAGACTGGACAAGGATTTCACTGTGAGGACAAACACTTTCCAATTTCTACTTAAGATTTGTTATCTTCACTCATGTCCTTTTATCAGGATACACTTTCAGCTTCCCTGATACTTAAAACACGTACTTGGCCTCCAAACACAGCTTTGTAGTGTTAATTTCAAAGACACTATCACACCACAACGATATTGCGTCTTGCACCTGTAGAAGTTCATCTTGTTCTAATGTTGCCCTCTCGCGGAGAAACAAAACTCCAAGCGGACAATACTCCGTTCTCGCTGCAGAAAGTCCATTCCCTTGCTAAAGCAAACGGAGCGGTGGAAACTAGGCTCCCCGGTTCTAGCTGAGTACACTCGTATCCAAAGAGTAAGTTCAAATAAATGTACCTCTTTTCTCTATGGGTATGTAACGACTGTTACACGTGAAATAGTAGTTTTTACTTCTACTACAATAAAGTAAGTCGTTATACGAACCACGTGATGTTATTGAACATTCTTTCTTCAGCTTCGTGTGATCACGGAAACGACCGCTTCTCATACAAGGAGTGGAACTTGCAGCGTTCAGTGAATTGCAGTGCGGATTATTCGCTCGTTCTTCTTCGCTTCTTTTCGGATGTCATCAGTGATTTTGGTAAGTGCTGTCATTGTACTGTGACCTTTCCTAAAGCCTGATTGGTTCTCAATGAAGAATTTGTTTTGATCTAGGTGCTTTGTGACTTGTTGGTGTACAATAATTTCCAGTATTTTTTAAAGAGATGATAGGATGCTAATGGGCCGGTATTCGCCAGGTCCTGATGGCATGTTTTCCTTCGGTATTGGCCGAACGTAAGCTTGTTTCCACACTGATGGAAATATACCTGTTAGAATGGACTGATTTACTATTATTGTCAATGGATTCAAGACGTGTGTCACGATCATTTTGATAAATTCTATTGGTATGGAATCTGGGTCTACAGCAGAACCTTTTGCCTTTTTGATAGCCTGATGTACTTCTATTGGGGAAACACAAGAGAAATAGAACGTATCATTTTTATTTTTATTTTCACTACTGTTTGCAAGTTTTCGAATAGTTTCCTGTGTCAGTGTCTTATCAATACAAATAAGGGGTTGGGAACAGAACTCATTCAAATATTGCTACTTGTAAAGCATTCAGCAAAAATACCAAGAAAACATACGACGATGAAACTTTTATGTATATACAAAGCACACCCAACCTAAAATTTGATATTTATATCCAAAAAATTAGGACGCGAATACATTCGAAATCCAAAGCAACAAAAAGCCAAGATTGCTAACTGAATTTACAGAGACAGAATAATTCAACTTCTAGATAAATACAGAAATTAAACCAAATTATTTTCCTCTGGGGATTGTCACACTGTAGTGTGACCGTTGAAGGTTAAGGGCCAGTAAATGAGGAATCAACAAGCAACATAAAATCTTAAAGTGTGATTTCTCTGACATCAAATACGAAAATATTCAAGCAGAGAGAAAGAACTACTACAAGTATCATAAACTGAGCCTCCTACCCGGAGCAGTCTGGTTGTGTTACATTGGATTCGTTCCGCAAGTATCTCACTGGCGCGAATCGCAGGTGAAACAAATTTTTTATTAGAAAGGAATTATCGGTGCAAGAAAAATGTTTATACCAGATTTTTTTTATTCTTAACCAAATGTATCCCATCCAAGATGAGTTTGTATCGTTGAGCAAAACATAATACTGATAAGAAAATGCAATATATTTCGCACACTCTTGTACTAATTCCATACATCTTCTTAGAATAAAAAGTAAAGAATTTTAAGTTTGATTTGAACAAAAAGTGCAAAATAGATAAACAGTTATATATATGAAGAATAAATTGAATGAACATAGGAAGTGGATCCTCAGTGCATTCCGAAGTCTACTACAAGAACCAATAGGGAGCGAGGCTGGATAGATATATTTTTACTTTACTTATTTAGTTTTAAAAACGATTATCTACTTAGCAGATACAAATTCGTTCCACTAGATGGGAAGAATGATGTATAAAATAAAAGCAAAGCAAACTTTTTTATTTTACAATCAAACAAAATTTGGAACAATGCTGAAAGAATAGTTGTTTGAAGAAACTACAGTATAAGTTTTCCTCTTTTTGTAAAATATTGATCCAATTTGTCTGCAAGATTTATTTTTTCGTGAAAGAAGCCAGTGAAGAAAGTAATTAAAAGCGACAAGTTTTATTATGGATTTGTATGTAATTTGTTGACTCTATTATGGTGTGTTTACTTCCTACTAAATTAAATGTTAAAGATTGAGATTTGATACATGATTTGATTATAAAAGATAAATTAATTTTGGCAATTACAATTTCAATTGCTAACGTTTCAACTTTCTATCCTATAGAACCAGTGGGCAAAAGGAAACAATTTTAATTAACATTTAACATTATTTATTTTTGCCTTAAATAATGTGTTACCTCCATTAAAATTGTCACTATTAGATCTTAATATATCATTGAAAAGTTTAACAGAGAGACATGTATCGTGGAAAGCAAGTGTTCTTTAAATTGTAGACACTTCTTCAACACATCAAATGACCATAATCTTGTACTCCTTTTAACTTCAAATCATTATTTATACCAGAGATTCGCGAGCACCCGATATTTCAGGAAACAATCGATGAATTTTCAGAACCGGTACCGATTTTCAGAACCACATCGGGAATTCGCGATAGGTCAATCATTCCCGAACGGCCTGGAATTCTTCGAAACGTGTCGAGATCTCGGAAGCTCCTCAATCCGAATATTTAGATATGAGTATAGTAATGTTCTTCCCATACAAATATTATCCAGAGTGTTTTAGCGAAACTCATACTAAAATATCCACCCAAGAATTGATTGCACTGTAGAATGTAAAGTAACAAATATCTTAAGACTGTGTATGTGTTAGAGATACTATAATAATTAGCAATGGTTTTCTTCTTGAAATTGTCTATTGGCGAAAGTTGCCACTCGCCAGTGATGACCAGGGAGTAACCCAAGGAAATTTTCCTTCTGTTTTCAAATTCCCGTCATTTTATTTCAACACAGGATAAGGTAGGCATGGGTTCTAAAAGCAAAGAATATTTTTTATTGAATATAAAGTAAGACGTATGCCGGGAGATGACAAAATCCTCCACTTCCAAGTCAAAGTGCCTAAATTTATTATTGTCAACCTCATTTTCTCCAAGCGAATGTCACGTTCGTATCATACCTGCAAGACAGTACAATCAATCTAATCCCTGAAGGAAGTTTGTGAAATAGAGCTCGACGAAGAATATCATTCCTGAGACGTACTCGAGACGGGTTGAGGTGGAAGTTGACGATCCACTCAAACACTTAAACACCAATCAAATTATTTTTTTATTAAAGAAGAACATTGGAGTGCTTGTTGCCAGAGTTATTTGTAATGCGCTAATTTTGTGTCTTGCAGCGAGCAAATGTCAATATTTCATTTACTGAAAAGAAGTATTTTGGCATGTCTGACAATGACAATGAGTCACACATTCCCTGCCCTTTTAAGTTTGACTTGTTGCTTCGATGGTATGAACATTATCACATTTTCTCTTCTCGAAACAGAGAGTTTGATATAACTTCATGTTTTAGAATTTAGAACGTACACCCCATGACGTTCATTTGTTTGCTAGAACCCTGCTGACAGAGTTAGGAGTGAAGTGTGTTAGTACACCTGAAGGTGCGAATCTTGGTGCGAATGAAGGACAAAGGGAGATTATTTACTAAATATAAATGTAATGTTTGTAAAAGTATAAAGGATAAAATTGATTATTTGGTGTTAGGAGCGCTATGGCTTTGTTTCGTCCCTATGAATGCTTGTGAAGAGATATAAGCTTGAATGATTGGTATATAATTTGCAAAAAAAGTGGTCTAATCAACAGTTCAGTTTTCATGGTGAGTGAATCGTGGCCAAAGAGGTGACGTCGCGGACTTGGGATCAACAATGGGTAAGAAAGTATGTGTTCCTCATTGGTGTAATGTGTTCATGGGTGGTTCATGGTGAGTGGTATTGGTTCATGGGTGTAATGGGTTTGAGCTCCACGGGCGATCATCCAGACTGAAGGAGTTTCCTCAGTTTCACCAGGCGAATTCCAGAATAGTACCGTAAATAAGGCCCTGGTCGATCAAAATAGCGACGGGTGGCCACTCTGAATCTCAGTTATCATTCGGTAAGTTTTATATCATGATATATACACTGACTTCAGTGTAACGCACGCTCTGAGGAAACGGCTCCGTGATTATTACTTCAATATTGGAATAAAAATGATCTGAAAATGAAAGCTTGAATTATTTAAAATCCAACATTCGAAACATTATGAAGTGAGTGAGAAAACTTAGTAAACACTTTTAAGTTTTTACTTAACTCTTATATTATCAAAGGAAGCCTCCCCTAGCTGTATAAAACAATCATATATATATACACAACGTTCATTGTATAGTAGTAATAATGTGTATCTGACAACGTAGTATACATGGAAAATATCACAATTAGCCATTGTTATGCATCTGAGTATACAATACAAACATCTTACTCGAGTTCGACTGCAACGTTTGTATTATTCCAGTTTTGTATGGAACAAAATATAAAAACTTACTTATTCTTCCACATGCGGAGCAAATTAAATATAAAAGTAGGAAATTCACAGAAAACGACACACTACTAAATTGTTTCTTTTTTCCATAAGTTTCTTATTGTTTCTTATTAAAGATCAGTGAACGACGGACAGAAGCTCCTTGTCCAGCAAAACTTCAACATAAAAATATCTAGAAATTATCCTCCCATCTACCGAGGTTCTTTAATAAAGGAATTAACAAGGTAAACACTTATAGAACTTATTTCTTGTTCAAATTTGAATATTTATTAATATTATTATCATTAATGTTCTTTTATTCAAAACATTGTACAATGGCCTTATTACTACTTGCTTGTGTTCGTACCTGAATTAATAGAGAGTTCATTTAACATTCAGAAGGTCGTGAGTTCTCGCCCAGTGGCCGCCTATGACTGAGGATTTGCACGGTACCTTTCAGTTACACCAGGCAAATAGTACCTTAAATATAGCCAGGGTTGATTTCTTTCCATATCTTTCACTTTGTTGTTGTTAATATCCTAGAAAATTACATACGGATTCTATTGAGAGCTTGAATTTATTATGGCCTTTAAGCATCTTTGGCTCAGGACTGAATACGGTAGAAAGGAAAACTGGGAAGGTAACGGCAAGACCGGTATTCATATCATTCCGGTATTCGCCTGGAGAAAGTTTGAGAAACTCTGAGAAGTCTCAGTCAGGATAGTCGGCCGCGGGATACAAACTCGCTTATCTATCTATCGCCGGTTCGAAGTCCGGGATTTTACCATTTTCGCCACGAGTGCTTTGTAGCAGTATTTGGAATTTGTTAAGATAAGATAAAATTAATTTATGGGTGGTAACAGCACTATGGCTTACGCCCTTCCCGAGTTGGAATTCATTACATAAACCACTTAAATACGTGAAAGTTACTGATCTCTGAAACGGTGATACTTTTTAAAGCAATTAAGTATGAACTTGCAAAAGCAATTATTAAAAAAAAAAACAATAACGTACAATGGAGAAAAGTGTAAAAGTAATAGCAATCGATCTGTATTTTGGTGTGAATTTTTCGAAAGCAATTGAACATGGAGTTAGTGATCATAAATTTGTATGGGATACCATATGTTACTACAACTTGTTTTGGAACATCCTTCCCACACCAGTATTTATAGTCGTTGTCTTAAGGAATTTTTATGAAAAGATTAACAATGATACTCATAGCAGAGTTTACATAAATAAATTTATAGTTAGAAGAATAGTAAGTAGTTTAGTATTTAGTAAACATAATTAAGTGGATAGAATATTTATAGTAAACAATTTTTCTGTAGAAAATTTTGTGGACATTTTCAGCAACGTTTTCGCTTTACAAACAAAATTCACATTCCTGAGGGACCCATCTATCGGCAAGCGTCAGAACGTTCTAGTTTATTATTTAAAAAAAATAATGATTATGTGCAGCTGTACATATTTTATGATTAACAAAATAATATTTACTATGAAATAGATTGCATCTTAGTTAGTTTAGGGCAGTTAAACGCTATAACCACGCTCATCTAATATTTTGTAAACAATTTAACCAGGTTCTCTTCATTGTACTGACAACAAATGGATTCACTTTAAGAAGAAGCATCTGGGGTACAAAATAGAACCGTCGTCTCAGGTCTGCCCCTCTAAACTGCATGCATATATACCTTATTTTGTATTTAAGAAAAGGGTTTTGGGTGGGAATTAGGATGTAATATTATGCCAGTGGAACATAGTTGCCTACGAATGTAAAAAATGAAAATTGAAAAAAAATGGACTTGTGATGTTTTTCAATTCAGGTCTTTAATTAGGTCATTAACATGGGAAATAAACATGGAATTATTAAACAATCACTTACATAAAAATCTGTTTGCTACAATGTTTTGGAATCTTGACAACAGAGACATTGCAGTGCCAAATTTGGAAAAGAAACAAAAAGCAGGTGATTGAATTAATTTTAGCCTGCCCAAGTAGACTTCTTTAATGAACAATATCTGGTCAGGAGACAAGAGGACGTTTATCTATATCACCTGTGAGAGGACTCTTGACTGTAAATTATAATTCGCTAGCAAGTATTGTTATTTCTTCCACGTGACACAGTATTTTAAGGTTCAGACTCACTCAGAAATGTGCAGTAGATAATACAATGTTAAACTTTAATGTCTCAACTGAAAGTAAGGAAATTATTTCTTTACGATACAAGAAATCGTTAAATTTGAAAATCTCGTGGTATTTCTCAGTGCATTCCAGACCACGCAATTCAGCTTTTGGTACAAAGGAATTGATAAATTGTTTGATTGAATTGCTATTAACATCCTAAACGAGCTGGTGAGCTTCAAAAAACATGATGGCCTACAGTTAATAGTAAAGTGGGCCCCGCACCACTCCGTTCAATTGACCCCTGTGGGAATTGCACTCGTGGACACGCGCACAGAAACCAAACGCGTTAACCTCTCGGGCACCAAGAGGTGAGGAAGGGATTGAAAATTCAATTAAATTCGCTGTGACTTGGTTGAAAGTAAATTTGAATTTGATTTCTGAGGTAGTGGTGAGGCAAAACATGACATAGCTCAAGTGGCAAATAGTAATCTTTGGTAGTTTATAATATCAAAGATAAAGATAATCTAAAAGTTCGTAAGTTTGACATAGTCTGTTCAAAAAGTGATTATTTTATGGATGTGTTGACTCCATCTTATGCTTGAAACATAGTGGTTGTGGACCAAAGGAATACTTTGGTCGTTGAGTTTGTAGAATTTGTTTATAATGTGAGTGTATGTGGCCCATCAGTTCTCATCTGAAAGTATAACCGTATTTATTTGAAAATTATTATAACACAAATTATTATAAGCATACTCAGTTTTGCAACTAGGTTACTGAAATAACGAACACTGAACACTGAGATTCTTATCTACTGTTTCAAAGTCTCTATGTGGCCAGAGTAAGATTGTTAGCATCCAAGAAAGTCCTGCTACTGTGGGCCGTGTGTTGGTCGTTAGTTTAAATGTTGAACAGAATCGCGGTCAAACACTTCCTTGAAGTAGATCATTTTCCCGCATTCTCTATTCACTGCACTCCCCTTGGAAGTCAACTAAGGACCTGTGACTCTGTAGTAAAGTGGCGATAAACGTGATTAACTCGATATCCTTGGTCAGATTGTAGACCTTGAACAGTAGTAGTCGATGGCTGACAATGTCGTGTGCAAACCATAAATCTACGAATTCCACTCCTATCACGTTACGAAGTTCTAAACCATCTTCTGTAAACTGTGTAAGATTTAGCAGTTGCCCAGTGCAACTTATACCAGAACAAAATACAGCTTGGTGGGGTATGTACAAAGGATCGATCACAGGTAGAATGAGATTTAAGATCATTCTTTCTAGAAGCTTACAAAGGTGACACAGAAGCACACATGACTGAAATTCTTTTGACAGTTTCCTACTTGTTTCAGTAGAGTAATCACTCTTAACTTCAGACATCCGTTTGGAGTTTCACATCTGCACATACAGTTGTTGAACAGCTGGAACGCTTTTAGACCGAAATGCTTAATCTGTTCTCTTTGGATATCATTCAAACCGTCTACTTTTCTACTTTCAAATCATCTGTTTGAAAGCCCTGTCTAATTATGCTGAATTGTGTTGTAAGATCATTTTTGCCTTCTTAACTTTCTTTTTGTAATTTAGCCCTTTTTGTAGGATCGGTTGTGTTGGGGATAACAATGGAATACGAATGATATATAATAATAATGCGATGTTGTCTTGACTACTACATGGGTTCTAAATATGTCACATGTATTTTACTCCTTGGCACTCTAATAAATAGGCAGGAATATTAATATTGGCCTTTGAATACTAATTAAAGATGTATATACGATTAAACTCTTACTTGAACTAACAATTGGCGACGGGGTAACTTCAAATCGACCGAGGTCAGCCAGATATCTGAACAAGAATGTAAAACTGAATCTGAAACACAACTTTAATGTGGTAAACTTGAACTCACGTAACCAGATATCTATGGAACCTCCAACTAAAAAGGATTTGTTAAGTAAGATGGTCACTACTACATTAACTTCTTATTTTTGTGAGCACTACGAAAATGAGAGTGACTCCAGATGTAACTACTTACTTGCAGCAAGTACTCTACACTGTCCAGGATTGCAAGCAGAGAAAATATTTGTTTCGAAACATGAATTTCGACAAGTTCCAACCAGAGTCAATCAGTTTTCGTACATAAATTTTAAATTCACCATCTTAAAATTTGAGATTATTAGCAAATACGCTCCGGAGAAGTGGTTATGGATGATGATGATTATGGATGATGGTGACTATGGATTATGAAGAATATGGATATGATGAGTTTATGCAACGTTGGATACAATGAATTTTGATGAGTCTATGCGACACTAGATATATTTAATTTTGATGAAGTCTATGCGACAATGGATATTATGAAGGATCTTGCAGTAATGAAATTGCATAAACATGTGATTGTTTTAGAAAATTTTATGTAAGGTAAACTTCGGTTTTCCAGGAGGAGGAGTGGTTGTTGGGAATAACAATGGAATATAAATGATGTACCTAATAATAATGCGATGTTGTCTTGACTACTACTGGGGTTCTAAATGTATCACATGTATTATCTTCCTTGGCATTCTAATAAATAGGCAGGAATATTAATATTGGCCTTTAAATACTAATTAAAGATAAATATACGATTAAACCCTTACTTGAACTAACAGGTGGTGAAACGCAATAATGCACTAAATATCTCGGGTTTATGATTGATTCAAATATCAATTTTAATGTTTATGTAAGCCAATGCATACAAGAAGAGTAAAATTATATTTAATTATTTCTCAAAATTCTGAAATATATTAACACAATTCTAAGCAAACTGTTTTATAATCTTATATAACGTTATGTTTTGAATATAATAATGCTTCTTTTCGGAATGAATTTTACTCTTGAATATCGAATTTCTTAACAATCTCTCTTAAATATCTTACAAAAAGATAAAGGCGAGAACATATTATTATAGTGGTAATTGTACAATATTCGCCCTTAAAGTTATGTCTAATCTTTCGAAATTAAATTATCACACTAAAACAATTTGTTTATTAAATTGTTCTATAAATTCAACCTTCTACATTGTATCTATTCAATCCTTGCTAGGAGACTAATTGACTATTATATGAGAATAGCTGTATTTGACTAAGGATATCAGATAATTTGTTTTCCTTTGCTCAAGGCATATTTTTTATCCTCCTTTTAATAAGAACGAGACAGTAAATTGTATCAGTTTTGATGGATCAGAAGCTAATTAAGTTTAGTTGTAGAAAAGTAACAAGAAATCTGAAAGCTTTAATATACCCTCATTCACAGCAACAAATAAATACAAGTTTTAAGAATGTAAATTTGTAAATTGGAGTCTACCACGCATATATGTAATTACATAGTGTTAGAAAATATTCAAGAACTGGACTTTCGGACTTTTAAATCTTAAAATCCACCGCGCAATTGGATCTAAAAATCACCATTTAAACTTTTCTCTTTTTAACTGACAAACTATTTGACATTTCAAAATTCCGAATTTCAGATGAATTAGCGCCTGAGCAAAGAGCGAAGGTGGAAACACTGCTATACCAGTTTCGGGACATATGGTCTTATACTTCGTCAGACGCAGGACTCGTTCGTGGATATAAACAAAAATTACAGATTGAGAAAAGCATAAAACCATTTGATCACACATCAAAGGAAATTCCAATTAACCTGTTTGTGTAATGTAAACATTGCCAGCTGTCTGCTTCGTTCTTGTTTCTGAAAGACTGCTCGTCGAGACACGTTCTCCTCCGTACCTTGCGGGAGTACGCCAAATTTACAATCTCTACCAAAAACAAAGTTTAAGACAAGTTTAAAACTGTTACAACGTATCTCAGTGATATTACTAGCAAAACTTTTTCGGAAAATTCTTTGCGTGTTTACTTCACATTATTCGACATCCGATTCATTACTTTTCCTGCTAACGTTGTATTAACTTCATTTTATGTTACTTTAGAAATATTGTATAAATGCGTTATAACATTGTTTCTATTCGTTGTACAAAACAAATGAAAATCAGTAACACGAGTGACACCAAACGGATGGTGTGACTTACGCGAAACAAAATTCCTTATTTTACATCTGACGATTTCTTTGAATATTCGCATTCACATCTGTCGTTAATGAACTATGAGATGAAACCGAAAAAGAACTCGTTCAGTATCTTATGGTTCCTTCACTTCTTTGATGAATAATTTCTTATCCAGTTCTCAGAGTTGAAGAAATGGATTTTCGGTTCGTGAAATGTTAAGAACTAAGCAAAAATATCCATTTCTAAGCAAAAATATTGTATAATGACTTTTTACCTTTTTTTCCTCATAATTAATTATTTTAGAATTTACAGATGTAAACTTGTTCCTTGATTAGTAACGGCGACAATCGCCAAACATTATCTACAATGCATAAAATGTATCTTCTACGAGTTAGCTGAATATGCTGTTGAACTTGTTGTAATGTTTTGTGTTAAATCGTTTAAACACAATGTGCAAACTTTTTAAATCCTACTACACTAATATCATATTAAATAACACAAATACTCCCCTCTACTGTGAAGGTTACTAATCACAAATCTGTAAATTTGTTTCTCATTAGACAGATGGGTGTGAAGTACTAATGCGAAGTAACTTTTCCTTCTACATGAGATCATTTTAAAGAATGTCTATCGTGTTTGCATGACGTGTAAACATTTGTCGCAAAGCTTTACAATGACGTGAATATGATTTTATTTACGGCTTTAGGCATCTTGGGCTCAGACCGGGATAAGGGAGGGGAAAGGATGCGGCAAGGTGTCGGCCAGGGGCTAAGTTTAAGGTTCCATTTGCCAGGTGTGACTGAGAGAAAACCCTGGAAAAACCTCAGTCAGGATGCTCGGCCGCTGAGATTGAACCCACGACCTTCCGAATGCTACGCTAACGCTCTACCAGTGAGCTGCGGCGGTTCGGTCTTTACAATGATGTGTAATGTGACTTTATGCAACGTATATCGTTAAGCACTGCATAATGTTCTCAAGATAATTAAAATTAAACCCGAGAAACTATTTATAGTAGCACACTGGACGGATCCCTGCTATATTTTTACACAAATTTCTAAAGTTTGGCCCCGAGCGGGTGGATTTTGAGTTATTCATTCTGCTACAATTTTTACCGTGTGTTTAGGGATTAATTGCGACCCATTGTAGGCCTACCTAAGACTTAATTTTTTACTGAATTTTGTAGTTATTGGATAGTTATATACATACTGTAGTTCTATTATTCATTGTCTGAATATGGTAGTACTCTTTATTATGATTGATCCCAAGGCACTTTTCACCATCTTGCCCTGCAAGGCCCTTTATTATTAATAATTCCTTTCTTTCATTTTTTGTACATTATCTAAAATTACTGAAAAAGTGTCCTTGGGAACGTGGATTTTAGCTACTAAAAACTGGGATATATAAACCCATCAGAGCAGGATACACACCGAGCGACAATGAGTTTTGCAAGGAGAGAGGGTGCTTTCGAAGGGAGCAATGCTTCGTTAACCGCAGGAGGGGGGGGGGGCGCAGCCCCGGTTAGTACCGAGAAAATGGCAAGATTGATCTGAAAAAAAAAATCGTGACCGGGACGCTAGATCATTTTACCACTTCAGTTTTTGAGGTGCTGAATTTACGATTCTTATGAATATAAATCCCAGTGTTGGCTAGATGTCATGGAATGACTGTAAATGTAACGGCTAGACCACCTATTGCCAACTACCAGCGTGGCGCATTAGTAACATGTTGGCTTACGAAATAAAAAATCCTGGTTCGATTCCCGGTGTGGAGTAAGTTTTTTTATTATTTTTTCTTACACAATATATTTTTATATGTTCATATTTATTATTAATAATGGCATATTTCGTAGATTATCATAAATTAGTGACCATGGGAACGTGGAGAGTAGGTACTGAAAGCTAGGATGTATATAAATAACCGGCTGAGAGTAGCGAGTTTAATGACTGATCTAACAACCCCTTTGTTATGGTCTGTGTAGCTAAGTGGTTAGCTTGTCAGACTCTCCTTATCAAGGTCATTGATTCGATTTCACGTCCAGATTGCCAATTATTTTCTTCAAGGAATTAAGAGTTCGCGATTGAATTATGTAAATAATGTTCACGATTACTCCTGAAAGAGATTTATCCCGTAAAGGGAGAAAAACACAAGACACAGAGAGAGAGAGAAGAAGGCAGGGGAGAGAGACGCAGACTGTGTATTCATAAGCGTTATCATTTCATTTATTTCCATATCTTGAGCCATTTTTCTTTCCCTCTTTGATTGTTTTATCCTTTCTTTTTTCGCTCTTTTCCCGTCTTCTTCCATGCTTTCTCTCTCTCTGTTTGAACAATAGAAGAATGGGATTTCTGCCTATATATCTCGTGGTTCTCTAAATGATGCTGAATGACTCATACTTTCTTCCTCGAGATGGATGAGTATGCTGGTATGACATGTTTTGGCGCATATTTCTACTGTCATGTTGGTTGTCTAACTATTAGCCATACAGTAAAACAATTCTCCTGCAGGAAATTACTGTTGTTTCTTATAACTCCAACCTCCATTTACTTTTGTAAGTGACTGTACCACGAATTTCAATAAAGATTATCCCAATATGACTACGGTAGTGAAGAGTTTTCGAAATTATATTCGCTACATAATCGCTAAACGGAAAACGCCCAGGTGCCTGTTTTAAGCTGTCAGTTAAAAGAATTTACTTTACCAAAAGAATTCACTGTACTAAAATTAAAAAAAAAAGAAATAACCGAAATAATCTACGTAAGATTGTGCATAAAATTTAGAATGCTTTAGCTATAAAACGAATAGTTCACTGTGTTAGTTGCGGAAGAAAATTTGCAAGCTTACTTTATTCTTATAGCTAATATTTGAAGAGGTTCTTAGTGTCCTTTCGCCGCATCCTCCTTCTAAACGTGGTTTGTACAAATAAATCACTTATTAGGGCTGTATTACTTTACGTTTCAAACATTCACCTCTGTCGAAAAACGTTGCTGCTATTACATTAATAAGGAGTGCTTCAACTAACTCTTTCTCTGGGAAAATAGTTCAACCAATCAGAAATTGGGGAGGTAATCACTCAACTTAACGACACGAAAAATCATATCTATGATGCCAAACAACAAACGTTATCAAGCAGACGACAGCAGAGAAGAAAATAAAAACGATGACTTTTATAAGCTAAAAATAAAAGTAAAGCAAAAGGAAAAAATAAATAAGGTAAAACGTTAAGTAAAACTTTCGCTCGCAGAAGTTAAATAGAACGATCGATGAACGGATAGTCTATTTATCTATTTATGAGCTATATCCAGCTTGAAATATCTCTACTAGAGAATAACAAGAATGTCACCTCAGCCGTGAGAAACTATTCATGCGCGCATCTAGAAAAGCGTTGAAGATGGAGAAAGATGGCAGGCGAAAAGAACAATATTGAACTAGAAATTAGGGGAGATGGAATGAATGAAATGCTGAGCTAACTGATGAATGCAGCGTTTCAAACATGTTCTCCAAACTGAACGAACAATGTATTCCTCTGGTCTACAAACATCACCATATTCCAGGCATATGCTAAAGTCAAGGCATCTAAAAAATAATCAATCAATGTTTGTTCAGACTGTATCGAAAGTAAGTATTTTTCGACCATGCTTATCTTTGATATTTCCAACTGCAAATAATTAGTACTCGCCACCTGATTTCTGTAATACTCTTTGCGTTACCTCTAAAGCATCAAAAATCAAACGAAAAGGTACTTTCAACAAAGTTACAGCGATCTTAATAGAATTTTCGATCCCTTCCAAACCTCGGGGTGTCCGAGACCATAAGGTGCTAGCTTTCTGTGAGCGTGATCACTGGTTCATTTTCCGTGGTTTCTCTTAAATGGCTGGTTCGGAGCCCACTTTATAAACACGCTAAAAAAAGTATGGTTACAGTAACCATATAACACGATTTTTAATAGTTAATTTTGGGACAGCAATACTATGGGTTGCAAATACCATACAAATATTGTTAATCGTTTATTGTCATTATAACAATACATATGGTTAGGTGTATTGTCATACTGTTAATATTGTATGGTCAAATTCTTGTTTCTAGTTCAATTAACAAGATATTTTGTAGGATTTATAGTTAATTATACAATATTGTATAGCTGAATTAACTATGGAGGAATCATGTCCCTGACTACACTATATAGTTACACATTAACTATACAAATATTGTTATAAATTGACGATATTTTATTACTGTTGTGACCATATCTATTACTAAATGGCCTCCGGACAGAGTAGAATCTATCTCAACATAACATTGCAAGAAAATACAAATTTCTTGTTGACGGTTGCTGATATAGTAAAATGCCTTGCCCCGCAGGGCCCCAAGACTGTGGACTTCTGGCTATCTTAAGCCAATTTCGTCCTTGGAAGAAAGGAATTAATGTGAGATTGATTGAAATTTGGTTGGAAAAGAGAATCGAAAACTGTAGGAACACCCCCATATAATCCGCACCCCACAAACATTCAGGAAATTCTGTTCAGATTGAGTGGGGAGTTATTTGTTTGATACTTATAAGTGAAATTGCTCTTTTTTTCGGTATTTAATGTTAAGTATAGAGCTCAGCCCGGCATTATTTTTACATTATATAGATACACACACACACACACACACACACACACACACACACACACACACACA